>JAPSES010059922.1:0-11392 GCA_029822895.1 Maxillicosta whitleyi | reverse complement strand
GGGGGGGGGTGATGAGTGATGTGCACAGATGGCAAACGTTGGGCCGTTAGAGTGGCAGAATGTGTAAAGGCCAGTTTTGATTAACTAAGTGCTACCATTTGACGTGTGGTCACCTGAGAGGATGCAGCGTATGACCCAGTTAATAGGTAATATATGCACTGTCTCATTTGCATAAGAAAGACTTGAATCAGTACAGTGTGTGAGCGTCCAAAAGGCCTTTCTATGTGATGCCTTTGTATTTTTTTTTTTTTTAGCAAATCTTTACTGGCACTGATTTGTATTATGCAAGATTTCTATAGTTGACACAGTAAAGGTTTCAACATCTTTTTTTTTGTGGAGATATGATGGCTTTCAGTATGTCAGTCATGTCATTTCAGGAGCATGACTAGAAAACCTATTGATATTTTTCACCAAGTTTGCTACAAGTTGCCTTCTGCTCCATAACATCTGAGCCATAAGGAGGCGCTAGAATAAATCTGAAAGTGTTTTGTTGTTTTCATTGCAAAACTGGAAGTGTTTTTTTCTTTTACCAAAGTTGATATATTTCATCAGTTATGTGTTGGGTTGGTTCCTTTTTGCCTTTTTAGTTTCTGTCTGAACACGTTGTCCATTTCAGCATTTCTTCGCCGTAACAGAACTAGAAAATCATGTAATATTTCTCTAGTCGAATACTCGTATAATTAGCTTTTCTACTGTAACAGCCAGGAGAGGATATGCTGGTGATATTCCAATGATGGCTCATGTTTTATTGTCATTATGGGAAGAATATAAATGAAAAATTCAGTCCAGTTATTTACCACAAATCTCTTGATAGCTTCCCATGTGTTTGTGTACATTGGTGAAATGTTATTTATGTGCTTACTAGATTCCTATTTTATTCTTTTTTTTTTTTTTATCATGTTTTTATTCTTGTATTAATTGCATTATACTTATTTATTCTCATACCTTTTATTTGCCTTGCACCTTCCTATTTAATGTTTACTGCATCCCCTTGTGACTGATGGCTGCACAATAATATATGTGTATATGCTTCAATGGACCATATGAATGTAATTGAATTGAATCAGGAATGTATAAACTGTAACTGTAGAAATACATTGGTTCATAATTTGGACCGGTCATAAATTTTTGGATAATGGCTCAATGAATGTGCACTAAATCTGCAATGTATTAAGTCAATGCACAGCTTCAATATTAGGAATTATATATTTAACAATAATAGATTTTTAAAAATTGATTTTCAGGGGATAAAACCATTCTCTGCTCTATCCAATATGAGATTGATTTCTTGAGCATTGATGCTGTATATACTAAACCACAGTTATCCACCCAAGTCTTACAATGATAACAAAAACTCTTTGTGAATATGTTCAATGAGAAAAGAAGTGAGAAATTGATTAAATAAGACTACAAAATAACACTCAAAGAGAAGATTCTCATTATTTTGATTTAGAAATATAATTTCTTCTGTGTTTTTATCCTAAAAAAAACACATTTTATATTCTTTTCTTGTCATTGTTGTAGGAAATGACCATACCCTGGTGTCTTAAGAGGGCTGAGTTGGTATTCAAATGTGTCAAAGGTAAGTTAGAAACCATGTAATGAAATGTCTGTCAGTTATTAGCATTTGTACAGAGCTGTAATGCTTTAGTTAGAACTTCATTATTACAAGAAGAATGAAAATCTACATTAGTTTATCTCCATTTTTTCCCCTTGTCAAACTACTATAGTGCACTGCAGACCAAAGATGTATTAGAGCCACAATAAAGAGGCAGAACTTTTGCTTCCTTTAGATCAATGAAACCCTTTCTCTCCATCTTCTTGGGTTTACTACAACTCATTCTGTGAAATGTTGGAAATCGCTGGCCACAGCAGTTTGTGAGAAAGTAAACCCATGAATAAACACGTGATGGATTGATTTTATTTATGCAGGATGATGATAGTTCATTCAATATGAGTGGTTTGCAATCTTGTCCATTTTCAGGATTCATGATGGAGATGGCCTCATGGGATGGAGGCATCTCACGCACAGTCCAGTTTCTAGTGCCAAAGGTAAAATCCGAATGTACCCCTTTAAATGTAGTTCTGTAGCTTATAGCTAATGCTACACAGCCTTTGTTTGAGTAATTACCTGCTATTGATGTACCAATTTATTCACCCGAAATGCTCTTAAGGCATGTACACAGTATCACAAAAGGCACACCTGGCCTTGAGTACATACCTTTGCAAGCAGGCAAGAGTGTGTTTTGAAAAGCTCAACATAAATAATGGATTATAGAGCTTTAGGTTCTGCCGATCTGTAAACACTACTGTGATAAAAGGACGCTTGGAGACACATCCACATACGGTGAGCCCGATAAGAAATGGGATTACATGCAGCTTTTCAACACCAAGACAACATCTAGAACTTAGGCGGAAGTCCAGGTATAACTTCATGCTTAAATGAATTAACATAAATACGTCTGCCAGCTTTAGAGGCATTGGTTTACATTTTAAGGAAGAGAATTAGAGCATGATTATGATCTTGTATCGGAATTTATTGCCTTGATGTTAGAAGTGCAACTATGATTTTTATTCAGGGCTTAGCTACATGTTGTATACACTCTGCTTTTGTGGATTGCCAGGAAGGCAGTAGAGCCTATGGTACGTCTAACGTTGACATGTTAAGATGATAAAACCAGCGGCATCAAAAGACTTCGACTGTATCAGCTTCCTGTCAACTACATGCTCAGACACCATTCAAAATAGCACTCCTGGGATGACATTGTTTCCTTTGCTTCACAGAAACACTGCGGCTAAATATATGCTGCGTGTTTGTGTGCGGTTGAGCGGTGCATGCGTGCGTGACTGTGTTTGCACTTAAAGATTAATACTTAACATTCTTATTTGACGGGTGCCGATGCTTAGAGTGACATGGTATGGTTTCCTTTAAAGACACAGCTGCTATAGCTCACAACATTTCAGCATCTTGACTACTGTTCCCTCGGGAAAAGACTCTGTGATGAACTGTGTGAACTAAAGGGCACCGCTGGGGCTGTTAACACCGTGCTGTACACAAACACTCCAGATGTATTTTTGCTTTCATGGGCACCGCCGCACTTCATTCATCACTGCGTTCACACACAAGGTTTTCTTGTTGTCGCAGGAATCTTGCACCGTTGCTGCTCACTAATCTTTGCCGTGTCTCTCTTTGTATTGACAGAGTATTTCAGAGGAGATGTTCTACCAGTTGAGCAACATGCTGCCTCAGATCTTCCGCGTCTCCTCCACTTTAACACTCACCTCAAAGCACTGATGCAGAGAGATGCACAGCACGGCATTTTCAAGGTGGTTGGACGAATGGATGACAGCTCTGACAAGTCATGTGTCTTTTGATTATGCTTTACAACATTCTGAAAAAAAAAACAACAGAAAGTGAGGATTTATAGGGAGTGTGGATCTTGTCAAGTAGCAAGAAGCAAATCCTCATTTGCTTTACTTCATATGGATGAAATAGGGTTAAAATGTTACTATGGCATTATAGCACTGATGATAGAGGTGCTGGAAGGAGCTTAAAGTGTGATGAATATTTTTATGCAATTAATGAGCCCGATTTCTCTTGCACCTTCCGAAGCTAAACGTTGTAAATGCATCACTTCGTACTGAAAAAGGACTAGATTCAGTGGCTTACCAAAGCAGCTGCTGCAATTATCATTTCAAGCCTCCAGGGTGGGGTTCTGGTGACAGGGTTTTATGACATCATGACATCAGCTGCCAGTGCTCAAGTATTCAAATGTCCCTCGAAGCTGTGGTCTTTAATTCACCACATATTCAGGCTGCTGCAGTTTTGGTGAAGTCATTTCAATTTGCATCAGTGTAGGAATTTGTCGCCTGCTAAGCACCAATGTGAAAACACAGTATTGTTTACTGAAGCAGTAAGGTTGGATGGAGGAGGCATCGGGAGGTTGATGAGTTGGTCCAACAACACTAAATATGATTTTGCCCAATATTTTACTCCAAATTGGTATAATTCCTAGTATATATTGTACTAACTGTTAATTAAAAACATAACATAGCTCAGATGTTTATCATTTTGGATTTTAGTGGATGTTCATGAATCAGCTAGAATGGATGGCTACGTACCTTAGAGATCATATGCGTAACCCCATAGGTAATTGGTTTCATATTTAGGGGCTCTTTGACATGAACTTGGCTCTTTTAGTCCTAAAGACGAATGGCATTGCAGCTGAGACGAGCAATATGCAAGCGTTTTCATACTGCATTGCAGTAAGTTGTAGTTAAGATCACTCTTGGTGTGTGCACGTGTGCGGGCCCTCCCCTCTACCTCTGTAACAGCAGATGGCACTGTTCCTATAGACAAATATGTGGAAAGGCTGAATCACATACACTGTAGCACTTCTGTTGTTAAGAGATTAAGTTGTTGACCATAGTGAAATTCATCTCAACTTATTTTCTTTTACATGAGCAAGAAATCCTACTGCATCTCTATCAAAATTATAGCACTTCTCATCAGATATCTCATATTATAAAAGTTTGTCAAATGTTTTTTTTTGTTTGTTTTTTTAACTTGTATATGTTTACATTTTTGGGTTTTAATTAAAAAAACTGTTTGATGGAAATACATCATGAAAGCCATGGTGAAGTTACATATTTTGGATGATGACATTTTTATCCCTTCTGCCAACAGTGATGGTTCTCCACTGGCATTTGGTTCAGCGTTTTATTTACTGTTGATGGGTTATCCACAGGCACATAATCTTTTTGAAGTTAATAATCCATGTCATTCATCGGAATTACATTCCTGCACATCTAATGATGGCCTGTGAGCCATTTCAGATGGATTGAAATCAATTCAGCCCTTCTGAGGGTTTGCCACAGTCAAGTTCAGTAGTGGTATTAGGATAATTAAAAGAGCTGAGAGGCTAGCAATCAAAGCGAGTTACCCTCTTGTCTTTTTTTTTTTTTTTTTTTTTTAAATATAAACAAGCTAGCAAATGGCCACAAGAGAGTTATGAGGTTTCTGAACGGTTTCATGTTGAAACCTGCAACTGTTTATATCACTGCCATGCTGAGCACCCACTGAACTGTAAGAAAATGTATTGCTGAGTGTTTGGCATTCTTAACATTGGTCTTAGTGGCCTGGAGTGTTGGGTTTCCATGGGCAAGAAAGTCCAAGCTGCCAATTCAGCATGATAGTCCACCTCTCACTTCACGACACATGTTCAAACATTTACAATCCTGGTGCGAAGTAGTCGTTCATTTCTAACGCTGGCATCTCTTTACATATATAATGTATAGTAATATGATTGCACACTGAGGTTTGAGTGAGAAACAAGTAGCATGAAGCACCTGCTATAATTTTATTTTGACAGCAGTGAAACATAAGGGGAAGTCTTCAGTCCAACCAACATAAGGTGAAGTACATTTTAGAAGGGGATGTACAGCCACAGAAACATGAACTGGGGCAAGTTATCTGCAGCATGTGATAGTCCATAAATCTAGCTTTCTTAAAGGAAACACTGTATTAAGCCACTTCGTGCACAATTAAATTATTATTGAATACAATATAAAGAAACATTCATTCAGTTTGCATTCATTATTGATCTGTGGGTCCAGCTGAGGGAAACTGCAGGGACTGGGAAAAGAAAATGCGTCAGATATACAGCTATGCAGTGCTTTTTATGCATTCACATGCAGTGCTAATTTTCTGACAGTCCCAACATAAGCAGCTGCAAGTAGGAGACTTTGAAAGGAAAGTTTTCTGCACAGTTTTACCCTTACAGAGCAGAATTCCTCCGTGATAATTGATTTCATTGGAATGTACCTCACTGATTTAACTTGCCTGGGAATTACAAGTTGGAGGAATGCAAATGCCAGCACTGACTGGACAATTTGCTAAAAGTGAAAGTATGTAAAATAAATATGAAGTATATAAAATAAAATGAAGGCTACATGTGAGCGAGGGACAATGATATACAGATAAACCTAAAACCTATAGCATTCCAAGACATAAATAGATAATTCTCTGTGAAAACACTTGTCAATAGATGAAAGTGTAGATAGGGATTTGTTCACCAACTGGCAAATCTTGACTCCTGTTTACTTAATGTTTGTGTTTTTTTTTTTTCCAAATATTTAGAGGTAATTAGAAGATGCTTTATGGATCACAACTAAAACTGTACATTATACAAAGTATGTTGGGTTTATGGTAATAAAACGATGGTCATTGAGGTGTGAACACTGGAAAAGGATCAATCACTAAGGAAAATAGGAAAAATAACATTTAATTTTAGTTAACAAATCATAATTTAGATAGATAGCTAATCGGGATTCATGATTGTGAATGATGAATTAAAAAAAGTAATTTGATTTAAGACTTGATAAACTTAAAATCTGTGTTATTTATCATATATGTTGTTATTTTTATTTCCTTATTCATCTTCTCACCCTCCATCACTGTTATTTTACTTGCACTGTAAATAGATTTGAGTTCTATCTTTTATATGCTATTTTAGTTTATCTTATATACTACATTATCTATTATTATTCTGTATTTAAAAAATACATACAGCAAGGTGAGAGAAACAGCCTCTCAATTTTCTGTTATTACTATTATTATTGTCTCCTGTTAACGTCACAAACCCAGTTACCGAAACTTGCTCTATACTTTTCAAAATAAAATGTTTCGTGTGGATTCATTTTTAAGAATCCACTTTAAAAACACGACACAAAATGACCGATTCTCTTGTTACAGTAAACTACTTTTCACCACAGACAGGTTTTATTTCACCGTAGGTTATTAAACAGTTCCATATGAGACGTGTTTACTACATCCCGTCCGCCGGTGCTTTTATTTACGGACCAGGGAGCGGAAGTAGTGTGCCCGCTCGCGCTGCATTGACGGCGGCTGTTGGAGCCTCGAGCCCGAAGCTGCTTCTTCACAAGTTGAACAACAGTGGTGCGTTGAGAGAGCCGAGCAAGTTGCTGCACGGATTCCCCGGGGCTGCGGATAACTTCAGGTGAAGTTTGCACTCAAAAAGGTAAGCGCTAAGTCCGTTAAGGCACAGCGGACACGGCTGGCATCGGTTGGATTTAGTAACTTTGTGTTGGTTAAAACTTATTCATTGCGCGTTGCGGAGTTGAGATGGTTGACCGCGTCGAAACCGCAGACAACGGCTTTAAATCTCACATCGTACCGTTGCTCGTTGCTTGGTCGGTTGTGTTAATAAGTCCGCAAAAGCAGGAATGACGAGTATCACGGAGCCGAAAATGAGAACGAGGGGTCGTGTTTGTTTGGAGGCTGCGGCTGAAATGTGTCTCGGCCAACAGCGTGGTGCTTTCTGGAAGTTTTTTCACTCTGCGTCGCTGACTGACTGCAGGCTTTACCCACCAGGCTCCCGCACACTGATGTCCTGCCAAGTGCCATGGTGGCAATAATTCTACAGGCATTCTACAGCCAATGTGTCCCTCCCTGTCCACACCAAACCGCTGCTTGGGTCTGATTCATTGGAACGTAAACATTTGGCGCTGGCTTGGCGAGTCCCCCGCTGCTTTGACACATGGATATATGGGGGAGGAGGCGTTTAAGGACACTCTGTAAAGGGGGAGAAGTTTACTCAACCTGTGATACTCCTCTTTGTGCTGATTAAAACTAATATGGATAAGATGGAACAGCATCAAAGTCATTTTAGTTCAGAGGTCACATATAATCTCAAGTTAAATTATAGCATAAGACCTTATACATTTTGTCAACTCTGAAAATTTCTATTATGTTTTGGTGTGAAAAAAGTTAAATTACAGTAGAAAAACCACAAGTATTTTATAATGTTATTACTGGAGATCAGGTGTGTCAGACCCATTTTAGTTTAGGGGCCCCAATCAGCCCAAGTCAAATAATAGCGTAATAACTTATAAATAATGTCGACTCTGAAAGTTTCCCTGTGTTTTAGTGTGAAGAAAATAAAATTACACTAGAAAAATACAAGTATTTGTTAAGAGAATGTGTGTCAAACCCATGTTAGTTTAGAGGCCCCAATCAGCCCGATATGATCCTAAGTCAAATAATAGCGTAATAACTGATAAATAATGTCAACTCTAAATATTTCCCTATGTTTTGGTGTGAAAAAAGTTAAATTACAGTAGAAAAATAACAAGTATTTGTTAAGACCCGGTGTGTCAAACCCATGTTAGTTCAAGGGCCACATACAGCCCAATATGATCCCATGTCAAATAATAGCATAATAACTTATAAATAATGTCAACTCTGAATGTTTCCCTATGTTTTAGAGTGAAAAAGTAAAATCACAGTTGAAACATTTCAAGTATTTGACATTGTTATTACTGCTGACCAGGTGTATCAAACCCATTTTAGTTCTGGGGGCCACATACAGCTCAATATGATCCTAAGTGGGCCGGAGCAGTAAAATAATAATGGTGACAAAAGTAAAATTACATTATAAATAGCCTATGTTTACATACAGGTGTGAATAACATGAACAGCCTGAAAATCATTAAGTAAAATTTGGGAATTGTTTAACAATATCATGCCTCAATAAAGTCTATAAATCGTACTTCAGTTCAACTGGACCCACTGGTGGGATGATTTTGTGACATGTGACACCCCTTGTTGTATTGTTTGTGTAAGGAACATTATTTTAATGAACATTTAATCCTCCCCCTTATCGTCCACAGTTGCACAAGCAATTGCAGTATAAGTTGATACTGTGTCTTTATGTATATAGAGTTTAGATTTTTCTTATTTTACTCACTTTTTTTCTCAGCCGATATTTGGTATTTATGATTTATTAGAGACAACATCTACAGGTAAATAGTTCCTTGTATGTGTTTATATACTTGATGATGATTCTGAATCTGATATTAAATCTCTCTGTAAAGTTTTAGAAGGACACATCCTTCTCAATCTCAATATTTGATGACTAAACAGATCTCCTGGTTCTCATTGTACCCTGGAACAATTGCTCAAGAGAACTTCAATAGTAGTGATGCTGATGATAAAATATGAGTCAGTGACTTCTCCTGAGCTCTTTCTGAGAAATTTCACATCCACTTTTATTTGCTGTGATTGCTCATGTAACTGCCTTTTTCCTTCTTTATTCTGTGACTCAATGGAAACTTGCCTCGACTTGTTTTGATTTTTTTTAATGACTAACTTTTCTTGTGACAGCACCAGTGACAGTAGTACTTGAAGATCTTATGATTAATTCTTAACCGTTTTACTCCTGAGTCTTTGAACTATTTTTTTTTCTTTCATATTGTCACATTTATAACTTTAGAGATTTGGTTCCAATTAAAGAAAACATGACATTTAGATTTGTAGGCATTTTAACACGTTATACATGAGTGTACTATGACTTCACTTATTTATCTTGTCAATAATACATCAGTTATTAAAACAGAGCTGTTTCAACCAGTTTTTCTTATGAGTGTAAGTGTGGGAGAATTTTTTGGCTTTTACTCCGACCTTGGAGACCCCAAACTATAGTAAGATGGAAAAGGATCAAAAGGTTAAACAGCTTTAACCCATGACAGGGGGACTTTTATTGTCACCATGACTGTGACCCTGCCATTACACAAAGACCTCTGCCCATTCTCTATGGACCACTCAAGTGTGTTATTCATTCAGCCCTGGAAAATAGACTCTTCTCTTTAGCCCTGTTAGCTTGACCTCTTCTCTCCTCTCATCTCTTCTAGTGGTCAGTTACAATACCGTTATTACAAAGTATGAAAACCTACTAGCAGTCATTGTGATTGAAGAAAAAAAAGTCAGGATCATCCACATGCCTTCCATTCATTACTGTGTTAGTTTTTTAGGGGATTTAATTAGCGCAGATAGCGGCTGATGGCAAACATTTAGTTTCTTAACTGGATATACTTACTTAAACAGCTCCAACCTGTCTTTTCTAATAGTTTAGTTTAATATTCACTCCCATATTTATTTATTACTTTGAGTTTGATGTTCAGTTCAACAACTATCAGGTTCATAATAAAATAAAATTTGTTCATTTTAGGCACGTAAAATGTGTTTTCGGTGTTGTGTGCTAATTAGCTAGAGGGTAAGGGATGATAATGTTTGATTTACCACCTAGCAGCTTTTCCTTGTTCTGAAGTAAGAAAAAAAAAATCCAGGTTATGGACTTCTTCTTTGGGTACAAGGCAATTAAAAATACCAGTTCCAGGACAATTTATTGTCATTAATTCAATGTAGCATATAAAGAATGAAGTGTGTTCTCAGGTCTCAGTGAGAAGATAAGAACAGGATTAAAAAAATGTATATATATATATATATATATATATAAGACTCATTAATATTTTTAAACTTTTTTAACTAGTGTTTAATGAGTATATTTCACTTTATGGATCAAACTGGCATCATTTGATTATGTGCAGCATCATTGCTTTGCTTTCTTAACTTTCCTAACAATGCAACAAGTTCACTGAATTATTCTTCCAACAATAAAGCTCTCATTTTCATTAACTGTCTGAAGTTCCTCTTCCAGACCAGTCAATTTTAAAAATATCGTCTTATTTTTGGCACTTTAAACTTGTGTCTGGCAAGTTTTTCACTTCTTCAACTAAATGCTTCTGCAAAACATGATCCTTTTTGTTCGGTTGAGCTTATCAGATCCTGTTGCGTGATCAGTCTGGAGGTGCTGGATTAACTTAGTTATATCACATCTGTAGTGCTGCTGGACCTCAGAAAACACAGGTATTGCACATGTCACAAGTAGATGAAATCCAAACCAAATTGGACATATCTTAAGAGTGGAACAGCAGTCTCAGACTGTTGGGAATATACCTGCAATATAACTGCGTTCACTGGAACTTGGGGTGATGATTGCTAAGATGCTAATATTAAAAGAATGGAAATCTCCAAATCCTCCTCCTTTTCAAATGTGTGTCAATGATATGTTGTCATTAATAGAGATGGAATAGCTCGGGTCTTTGTGAACATGTTCTGTGAACACTTTTTCAAGTGTTTGGATTCTGTTTCTCAAATAGATTGGACTAAGGATTATATCTATACAGTATATGAGTGACTGTTCTCTGCCTCTCTAAGGACTGGCTAGTTAATTAATTAATTAGTTGTTACACACATCTGAGCCTTTATTTTTGTGTTGTAACATAGCTGAAAACTGCAGAATAAAAAAATATATATATATAAATCAAGAGTGTAACAGCAGTGTTGGCTCCAAATGACCTCCACTGAATTTTCTCCATCTAAAAAAATATAATACAATAAGCCAATAGAAGATTCTTCTGCTTTGATATCTGCCACGTAGAATGTACTGACTGCTTACTAGCCTGTTGAATTAGACATCCAGAACCCCCCCCCCCACACACACACACACACACACACACACACAGACCAATG
>JAPSES010059911.1:0-11393 GCA_029822895.1 Maxillicosta whitleyi | reverse complement strand
GACATGATTTTACACAGAAATGACACAATGTATTCAACCATAGTGGAGACACAGCAGTAGGAAGGACAGAAGGACAGAAGGTGACCTTTAATTCATAGTGTATTTTAATGATTTGTCCTGAATTTACTAAAAAAAAAAAAACTTAAAATTTACAAAGTATCAATGGATGTTTACAACTGAATGGCACATTTCCAGTGTGCCTTTTTTCCTCTCCATTTAACTAATTTCTAAATTGTCTGTAGCTCTCCTTAAGAAGTAGATGAACCTGTAAAAAACTGAAGACATTAAGCAGCAGGTGTTATTGAGCAGATTTAATGGAAGTAAGCTTTAATGGCATAATTTCCCATTTTTAGAGCATGTATTTTTTTTGACAGATGTTTTCTACAGAATGAACTGGCAACATGTAAAATGACTCATTGACAGAACCTTTAAACATATTTAACAGACAGAAGTGAAAAATTTGATAAAACTCACCTGGTGAAAAGGACATTTGTAATTTGTGACGGCAATGATGGTTGACTTTTTCTATTATGATAATGGACAGGTCCTAGGCTCCACCCCCTCCACAGTGACCTATGGGACATAAGTTCAGAAAATCAACTGTGGTCAGATATATATATATATATATATATATATATATATTTTACCTGTAGGTCCTTTTCAAGAATTTTTGCACATTTTTTCCTTCTCTTTTAATTTGGTTGTCTTTTAGCCATGTTGCAGCTTTTGCCATGAAATTTGACAAGAACTTTTCTTTTGAGTTATATTTTTGAAATAAGTGTCTTTTATGCTTATGCATGTTTTATGGTTTGTTTTTTTCATAAAACTTCAGTGCTGCTCAAAACTACCAAACATTCAACAATTTTAACCCTTTAAATGCCAGTTTAATTATTTAAATTCTGAATGATTTATTACAAAAATGATAAATTTTCCATTCAATGAATAGTAGTTTGATGGAACATTAGTGGGGATAAGAGCCTTGGATACATCAAAGCTTGGCAACAAAATTCATCTGATGCATTAGTATGCTTTCTGTAGTATCAGATACTCCCTCATTGACTTCCATTATCACACTTTTTAATCTCACTGTCATTACACTATATAACCATATAATCTGTCAACATTTCATTTGGAAGAAATAAAAAAATATCGATGCTTGATGATTTTATAGCAGTTTTCTTGCGTGTGTACATTTTTGCCACAAAGGTAAGCAATGGGTTGAGGAGGGCATAAGGGTTAAAGTCAGTTTGTTTTAAAGATAATGAACAAACGTTTAGTTTTATGCCAGACAGCAGAGGGGACTCCAGATCTAAATTAGTACTTTGTTTAAGAGCAACAGGTCGATGGATTTATCTAGAATCTTTTTTTTTTTTTTTTTGAGAGAATGGAAGGAAACCCACACAGTTCACGACACTGATGTCAAATTCTAAAGCAGTGGTGCTCATGTGTCCTGCTGTAAAAACTCTATAAATGAAACCCTGGGATGGATTCATTCCACAGACAAAATGCTGAAAACAGACTGATGGGAGTTTGTCATGTGTCTGTCTTGTCAGAGATCCAAACTCGGTTCAGACGCTGTCGGCGTTCCGTGGAGGCGTGGACTGGGCCAAGGCGGGTCAGTTCACCCAACAGGACATCGATGAAGCCAAACTGTCAGTGTTCTCAGCCGTCGACTCCCCCACGGCCCCCTCCGACAAAGGTCAGACCCCACTTCTTTGAACCCACATGTTTATTTAACAGAACCTATTTCATCAATAAGGTACCTGAAATACACAAATGCAATCTGATTAAAAACCATTGAGTAAATGGAACAAATCTGATTAACATATCTCATCAGTTGCTTTTGTAATATATTTTATAAATTGTTAAAAGACTTTTTGGTCATGCATTATTTCACTAATGGGTCAAATCAGCCCTTTGTTCCACTTTGATATGTGACATGAGACAAACAGAAGCTGAGTTTTTATAGTCATTTACTGGCAAAAATGTTTTCAATGCATATTTTAATATTTCACTTTGTGAAATGCATATGCAAAAAAAGTCAGTCTCAAACCCATTGTCAGAAGAGTCCAGGGTTTATGGAATCGTTTACTCTAGATCAGGGGTCTCAAACTCATTTTCTTCCGGGGGCCACATTCAGCCCAATTTGATCTCAAGGGGGCCAGACCAGTAAAATAATAACATATAAAGTAATTGCAAAAATAATGACAACTCAAAATCTGTCTGTTTTAGTAAAGACAAACCAATTAAATTATGAATATATGTACTTTTATAATCTACCCAAGCCAAAAACATATGAATAACCTGAACAAAACTGACATTTTTCGTGAAAAATAACTGCAATTTTAACAATAATGTGCCTCAAATTATTATTTATACATGTTCATAATGGATCGGATCTACAAACACACTTAATAACAGGCAGAAAAGTGTTCACATTGTGCTTAATTTTCTTTAGACATTTCAGGTTATTTACATTTTATTGTTACAGGATATTTTGTAAATGTGAATATTTTCATACTTCAATGGAATATCTTTTTTTTTTCACATTAAATTGAAGAAAATATAGTAATTTTTTTGAAAATTATTCTGTCATTATTTTACTGTACATCATATTGGTCTATATGTGGAATTAAAATGAGTTCAACAGCCTTGACTGTGGATTTTTTACACTTTGCAAATCCATCCCATGGGCCGCATTAGAACCTGTGGCGGGCCACATTTGGCCCCCGGGCCGCATGTTTGAGACCCCTGACTTAGATGAAAGACCTAAAACGGGGGCCCAAAACTGGCCCACAGAAGGGTCCAATGGGATGAATTAGTGAATTAAACTCATTTTAGTTCAGGAGCCAGATACAAACCAATGTGATCTTAAGTAAAATAATAACATGATAATATAGAAATAATGACAAGTACTAATTTTGTTTTTAGTTTAATGTGAAAAAAATAACATTGCAGTATGTATATATTTATATTTAAAATTATCCTTTAACAGTAAAATGTGAATAACTTGAAATGTCTAAAGAAAATCACATGCAATTTTAACACTTTTCTGCCTTTTACTAAATGGTTTGTGTCTTTGTCGTTCCACTGTGACTACATTTGAACAATATTCTGCCTGTTACCAAATATTTGCGTAATGCACATGCATAAATGATAAGTTGAAGCTTAATTTGGTTAAAATTGCATTCATTTTTCTTACAAAATATAAGTTTTTTCAGGGTATTCACATCTTTATTTTTTGAGAAAAGTTAGTTTGTAAACGTTAATATTTTTATTGCACTAAAAAAAGAGGAAAATTTGTCATTTAAAAACTATTATGCTGTTATTTTTCTGGCCCGGTTCACTTGACATCAAATTAGGCTGAATGTGGCCCCTGCACTAAAATGAGTTTGACTAAAATATATTTATACTCTAGGTCTGCTCCGAACGAAGACTGTCCAATTACTCCCCCAGTCTTCACATATTTAATATTTCACTTTATATACTTATGCTCCAGTCCTTCAGTCTGAGCCTGGTGTTTCTCATTTATTACTGCTTTAGTCTTTGTTAATTGATGTAAAATCATCTCTGTAGAACCAGGACTGCAGTCAACATAATCTGAGCTTGTTTTCGGTCACTCTCTACCTTAATCACTGCAGGTGGATTAAAGGAACACTTTGACTTCTGGAAAAATCTGAAGAATCACTATAAGTAATCTTTAATTGGTTTGATAGTTTAAGAAAACACACACCTGTTTAAGTCATAAAGACCCAAACATCCATCACCAAGCAAAACCATCTACTGATCTAAACTGTTTAATACCTGTTGATCCATTAATCCTATCAATACATGTAAATTATTGGTAAAAAATGCTATTTTCCATCTTTTCATGGTCATTAAATCTGACCCATTTGGACGTTCATAGGCTCCACAGTGCACATGCAAACATCATCGTCTACAATATTGATTCACCAATAACATCCATGGAGTTGGATCAATGACACTGGGTGGAAATGTTTGTTTTTATGTTCAGTTAATGATAGATTTTACTGAAAAAGTCACTTTTACTGCACGTTTCTCTGTTTTTGATATAATTCCCCAACTTTAATCTGAGCTTCAATGAACATCTACATGATCAGTAAATTAAATATAGGAAAATACCTGATTTATACTGATAAAATACATAGTACAGAAGATAATATTATAATAAGTGGTGCTAAATCACTTAAGAAAGGTTACATATTCATTTGGGAACTGAGACAAATTAGAGCTGGGCCTTTATGGGTTAATAATAGTGACCTGCTGATAAAATAGAGACATGGTTAATGTTTCAAATGTCTGAGGATAGTTTTTGATACGTGCTACATGAGAAAAATGGCGTCACATCTAATCTGTGCCCAGTATATTCCATTTAATACCCAAACTGTGCCCGTCATAAAATATCTGCCCTCCTTTTCATCTACGTAAAAGCATTTTCAAACCAAGATCATTTCACACTCACTCATTGACTGGACATGATTGGATTTGTTTTTAGATGAACTCCGCCTTAATACCTGCAGGTGGAGTAACTAAACACATTTAGACATTAAACACATTTCCTGTTTTTATATCTGCATGCATATATTTGTAAATATTTCTACAGCTGATTTTTTTTTTTTTTAACTGTATCTTTTTGACCTGTAGTGACTCCATCTGCTGGCCCTTTTACATGTTGACACCCTGTGCAGTTCATTACCTTTATGCCCTGTTGGCTGGTTCCTATTGGTCAGGACCTACTTCAAAAGAACCCACTGTTTTCCAGGCTTTTGTTTTGTTTAAATTCCTGATGAAGGCTTGAAGCCAAAATATATTGAAGTATTTTTAAGGTCTATATATATGACCGTGCCATGAGAATAAATGCATTTTAATGCTTAGAGAGAGTGCATTGGAGTTTTCTTTCTACAGCAAGGATTCTTCTTCTCAATCTAAATGTAGTTTTACCTGCAATTGTGATTCGTTTACTCGAGCAGCCAATCAAGTGTTGTCATTGGCTAATGCTCAGTTGACTATTAGGGGATAGATCCAACTATTGTATCCCTATGAGTCTTGTTTTCGTAGTAGATGTAGCTGGAGTCTTACCGTTGTGTGTTGCCGTTGGTGTTGCTGTTGCTGTTTCTATAGCGAGTGGTCCTTTTGATAATAGTTCCATCTGGCTTTACTTTTGTTTTGTGAGTCTCTTTTGGAGACTAAATTCTCCTGTGTGGCTCAGTTTGATTTTTGTTGGATGACACCTCCTTCTTGCCTTGGGGTACCATTAACCGCTATCCAGCATAAAGCACGGATCATGGGATTGTGCAGATGTCAGTCAAAAACACTTCTTGTGACCTACTGGCTTAGAGCACATCTCCTGAGGTTCCACTGGACACTGAACAGATTCTTATGAAGTCAAACCCCCCCGGGGCAGGTGCTACTTTCTTCAGCGGCTGATGTTATAGTCAGAACTATTGGGCATTTAATGTCTTCAAAGGGTAAAACTTAAACAGGATCTGAGGAAAATATTGCAGGTCAGCATCTCCCCAGATGAGGGAGGTAGTCGTCTGGAAGATTCCTCTTGACCGCAAGGGGGACAGACCTCCACAGCTCCACTAGGGGGCAAGGTTTGAGTGGAGGGGGTTCTTCTTAAGTGAGAGGTAATGGCATTATCATCCGGTTTATCTGATGCACTAGGATAAGTCGCTGCCCTCTGTAGAGAAACAAAAAGTGTTATGAAATGAAAACAGTCTGAATCTGTCTGTCACAGTTCTATACTTGCGCACAAAGGGCATTTTTAAGTCATGGAGAACATCAGGAAACTACAGTTCCTTAATACCCCATGTGTGTTATGACTTTGAAAATCTGTTGGACTGTTTGTGCAGTGAAATGCATATTTTATAACCGAACCACGCAAATGGAACAGGAACAAGAACAATCAAATGACCTAAAAAAATCTCACTAAGTGTCTCTATAAAGTCTAAATATGTCATCATGAAAGACAGACAGAGCCGTCTGAATAATCCAGACATCATAATTGAATGGAAGCTGTCAGGAGCTTAGGAGGATATCATCCACAACAGGAAAATTGTGTCGCAAACAGGAAGTCACACGTACTGCCGATCCTTCCTCTGTAGGTCTGTCTGACACAAAGCACGGGCAAAATTGATGATCACTCATTTGTGTGTTTGTCATTTGTGTGAAATGTGTGTGTGTGATACTATAGAGAGTTTGACAGTTGACTATGTGTGTCTCAGAGCTGTCGAATTCATACAAAAAGTCCGACCACATCACATCAGATATGAACAAATCAACACCGTAAGTATTTTAATGATGTGTTAAACCATAATGGCAACATATAACGAGGCTTATAACAAGAGTATACCCCTGAAATCCTCTGCTATCTATACATCCATCTAAGATAATTGTTTAATAGTCAATATGAAATCAATCTGAGCTACATCAACAAAGAGTCAATTTTTTGCCCACAAAACTCCAACTACTGAATGAAAACAACAACTCTGGATGGTAGAAAATAGACATCTGTAAGACGATCAGTATGAATTAAATTTGATCTCAATTGTCCAATTATTGCTTGATTTATGTAAAAAAACAACAACAACAACCTGATTTTCAACTTATGCGCTCCCATTTGGATGACTTATAATACTCATAGAGAAGTTGAAATTGATAGGGTTCTTCCACTGGGGGTCCCCTATGTTGGATATGAAGGGATGAGAAATCCAACTAAATCTGTTTAAGTTATTACGTTCACACGAAGGATATCTGGTGCCAGTGGTCAGGGTTAAACCATTATATATAAATATAATATATTATATAAATACAGTCGCAGAAAAAAATTAATTTTCTTCAATTTCTTGTTCATTTTAATGCCTGGTACAACTAAAGGGACATTTGTTTGGATAAATATAATAATAACAACAAAAATAGCTCATAATATTTTAATTTCAGAGCTGATATCTATCCATTTAACATGTTTTCTTGATAAAAAAAACAAAAAACAAAATTAGTTCAGTAATTACATCAATATCTGTCATTGTACTGACAAAAACAGTGCTTTTCTGTCTGTTTTAGTCACATGACACACACAGGAGTTGCTTTTACTTTTGATGGTCTAATATTTTTTTCTGTGACTGTATATGACCCCCGTTATAATGAGTTAAAACTTTTTTGCAGTGTTTCACACTTTTAGGTGTGTGTTTGACTTTAACTTAAAAGCTCTCAGCGCTGTTCTGAATGCAAATGCAAAACTATGATGCTCTTTTTATATAAGAGAGGACCTTTGTGTACGACTGTTTACAAATTTGCATCATATTTGCATGTCTGAGTCAAAGGGTGACATGCTGTTTATTATAAGTATATGGAAGTAACTTTGAGCCAGTGTTTTAACTTTCTTGTGTCATGATGTTAAAGAACATTACTTCTTCATTTTTTTTCATTATATATGATTATATGGTGTTTTTAATGTGCATTATAACAATATTTCATGTGTTTTTAAAGTTACATATGTCAAAATACATGTTATGCAATGTGTTTTTGAGAAGGATTTGCCTGTTATTAATGAAAGTGCTGCTTTAACTTTCTTTGGTTTACACATTTGCCTGACTGGTTTGTGATTGATAGAAGGTAGGTCAACATAGATGCTACTTTAAAGGTGCAGGATGGCTCTTTTTTACGTTGTTGTGAGGGGAAAAAAAGCAGAATAGGAAATGGAGAAAAGAGCAGAAATATGCCTCCTGCTGTCGTTCTTTGCACAAATTGGGTGATGTGAACGTGTAGAGCCAAAATGAGTTTCACTTCCAGTGTAATTTCGGAAAGGAGGGAGCATCCTGGCAGGAAACACCAGTGTCAAAGGTTGTAAAATAGCATTATAGCATATCTTATTATTGACTTGATATTCACAACTGAATAAAACCCAAACTATGCTATGAACTCCTCACGTTTTGAAATGGTGACTATCTATAATGCATAAAAGTAATTTGATTTTTATTTTCTCAAAGTGTCATTGTTGCATTCTCATGGTATCAGGTATTTGTCTCCTTCTTGGCTCTGCAGTGATTTTTCTAAGTAATAGGGGTCTGGTTGCTTAGCGCCAGCCATTAGGCCCTTTCCTCTCGGTCTTCACCAGCCATTCTCCTCCACAGAGCAGGTTGTAAACATACCAACAGGCCTGCCTTTATCTCTTCCTGTTCTGTCCTCACACAGGCAAAACAGAACAAAACATACACATCAGGCTGCACAGGACTGGAAGCTATAGAAAAGGGTTCTTGGAGCAAGAAATCTGTCTCACAGTAGAATAGTACAATACAATACTACATTACATGCATTTTTCTTTACAATACATTGTACGTGAATGTGCGAGTGTACAACAGATGCTCACATTTGCGTATTTTTCTGCGTAAATCTGTGTTTTCTATTATCATTCTCAAAGCAAGGTGTCAGTTTTTCTTAGTAGTTCTTTGTTTCAGTGCCCCAAATTATGATTTCAATGTCAGTTTTTTGTTACTAATGATGCCCAGAGGCGGTAAAAATGTTCTTTCTGTCATCAAACTGAATAAAACATCAAACTTAGATTCCGCTCTGGAGTGTAATCACACTCCTTTGAACAGACAAATTAACTGTAAGCAGTGTTATGAGTACAGAAATTTGATTACGGCTCTGCACGGTGCCGATGCGCATTATCAATTATTATGCAAGAGTTAGATCTGAATAAAGTGGAAATCCTATCATAGTGCATTAAGAAAGCTGCCAGTTAAAACATGTGATATAATCCCGGACTGTACAAACAAACGTCTTTCTTTCATCTGCGGCTGGATAAGATAATCAACATTTATACACCGCACTGATGTCCTTTAGTCACTCCTCGACCCAACAAAGCTCCGCACAAGCCTCCCTCCTTCTTATCCCAGTGCCAAGTTATGTATTTTTGTCCTGCTTTGAAATTTGTGTAGAAGTCAAGCCATTGTTTGTCAGAGATAAAGACAAAAGTACTGATAAAAATAAAAAAATAAAAAAAGCACCTGGCAAAAGCATTAAGTCTGAGCATTTATCTGGTGAAGTGCTTTAAGGTACACTCATCATTTCACGTTTTTGGACATGAATAATCCGATAAATACTTATCACCCTACTATATTTCTGTGTATTCTCAGTAG
The DNA here is from genome assembly GCA_029822895.1 of Maxillicosta whitleyi. Taxonomy (NCBI): domain Eukaryota; kingdom Metazoa; phylum Chordata; class Actinopteri; order Perciformes; family Neosebastidae; genus Maxillicosta; species Maxillicosta whitleyi. Next base: position 2,229 of record JAPSES010059911.1, on the reverse strand, counting down.
TTTAATTGAAGCAAGGTCACAATAGTGTAAGTGAAGTCCTCTCAAATGTCATGTTTGGTTTTTGCCGTCCACCCAGCGAATAATGACAATGTCAACAAGGAATCAGCAGGGACACAATGAGTAAAAACTGAGCACAAATAGTGTTTGCTGTTATTCAAATATTAGATTCTATTCTGGGTTTTTTGTTAACCCTTTCATACATACTGGTCGCTACATTGAATGTATTTTCTACAGGTTTTTTTTTTGTATATTTTCTTGTAAATCCGGGGGTTTTGTTGTTTCAATTCCCAACACAGTGGATGTTTATGTATTATCCCATACTCTGCCATTCACACTATTACTGTAATGAGCCTGTTCTTCTTAAACCAGATCTGCAGCAACATATTTGAGTGTAAATCAATCACTATTTGTTAGATAGAAATTTTAGAAGTTTTTTGTCAACACAAAGTTGGGGTGTTTTTTTTTTGTTTTTTTTTTGCATATTATCTGAGTGGGTAAAAAGTAGTATTATAGTATGTTAAAATGTGACAAAACATCCAATTAGCAGCATGAAAAATGTTGTTATTTCATAGTTTTCTCACAGTACTGTACGTTTCTTTGATTCCAGGTGCGCTCATAAAAAATAAATTTTAATTACATTGGCTTTTTTTCATGCCTAACACTAAGGGAAAAAAAAAACTTGATTAAGGTTGTCATAATTCATACATGAAAGGGTTAGAGAGAGTGTGAAGAAATAGTGGGAGTGTGTGATGAACAGAATTCAGGTTTTGGGATGTTTATGGTCAAAACACCAAATGGCTAACATCAACATGTGGGTCAGTATTTGTCCCTAACAGACAGGTAATGTAGAGACATGACTAACACTTATTTTTTTTCAATCATTAAGTATTAAAAACCAGGTCAATGAAATGTAATCATCAGCTGTAACAGTTAAAACACATGAGAGATTTGACATATATTTGACATTTGAACATATATTTGACAGATTTGCCACTTATTTATAACACTGGGTTATCCGGAATGATCTATATTGCATGTTTTTGATCAGATTTTCCTTCAGAAATAGCCTTTTTTTGACAGTTACAAGTAAATATCTATCCACTTACATGCTGGTTTAGTATGTTTTGTGTAGTATGATAACATATAAAGGTGCATAAGTGCATAGTTATTCCCTTATCTTGTAATTTACAGAGAAGTATACGAAAAAAAACAAAAAAACAAAAGACGCACCATGGTCTTTTAAGTCTTACCTGGTCACCTGTCGTGCGCAGATCCCTCTAGTTTCAGCTATTTCACCTGCTGTGTGTCCGCTCTCACATTTCACGCTAGCTTAACTTTTTTTTTTTTCTGCTTTGTTTGTAAAACGTAGAAATGTTGTGCAAAGGTTGAACGAGGCGTGCTGTGCAGCTGCTTCCCAGAAGGACAGGTTAATGAGTAACTGTAACTAAGGTGTGCTCCCTCCCACCTACTGTTCCTCTTTTCTGTCCAATGGCGATTTAGACCTGTTCAGAAGTAATGCAAATCAAACCAGGGAGAGGTTAAAGGGAATGTGACAGCAGGATTTTGTATTTTAGGATGTAAACAGTGTATGAAACCAGTCCGACCTGTTCTTTTTCTGGGAATATTCTATAAGCATAAGTAAAGCTCCTCTGCAGAATTCACCTTTTGCTTCTTCTTGCATATTCTGTACTATGGCTGCTTAATTGAATATGTAAATCCTTGTCTTTCAGGGTAGTATTTTTACATTGGAGGGGGGGAAAAAAAACACACTTTGTAGCAACAAGGAGTTTTGTTTACTTAAGACGTCCAGCGTGCGAGGAGAGAAACAGGCCTCTGGTGGCTCTGAAAGGAAAAGCGAGGTGACCCTGAAAACAATAGGGCCACTTCCTGAACACTCAGCAGCACTCTCTGCATCTTTACATTTCTGTCCCTTACTCTTCCTCCCTCCCAACCCTCGGATGTGTGCGTGTGTTCCAGGATGCCTCAGCTGTGTGTCTTGGGGCCGATGGAAGGGACAGGGATGGGTCGGGACGGTAAAATGACAAGTCAGCATCAGCTAAAAGAGATGGACAAGCATTTCCTAACACTAGTAGTGATTTGTAAACTGTCATATGACAAAGTCAGTATCTTTAAAGGCCTTGTATGTAGTATTAGAAAGAAAGAAAGAAAGAAAGAAAGAAAGAAAGAAAGATAGATAGATAGATAGATAGATAGATAGATAGATAGATA
>JAPSES010059890.1:0-11394 GCA_029822895.1 Maxillicosta whitleyi | reverse complement strand
ACTATGAATAGAAAAAAATGTGTGTGTGTGTGTGGGGGGGGGGGGGGTTCTCCACACCAGTCAAGAAATTCAGAGAAGCAGCAGTTCTGTGAGCCACTCCTATTTTATCCAATTTTTAGAATTATTAGAATAATTTTTAGAATGAAGAGCAGGGGAAAAAAACGACCAAACAAAAAAACCTGCCCCCCACCCATAATCTGGCTCATGATTATATATACATTATTCAACAAACTATTTGACGCTCTTAACAACACCACCTAGTCATGTAAGACTCAAATCAGCAAAAAAAAAATGAATTACACTTCTGAAGAAAATGTATCACTACATGCCCTTGTCTGATTTTTTTCCTAAGTTAATCCGTTTAATCAAGTATTTCCCTACAATTAATTTACTAATCATGAATATGTTTTATAAAAGTTCAGATTAAAGTTGAGGGTTATTGTATCAAGCATAGAGAAAACTGAAGAAAAACTGATTTTTTTCAGGTGAATATATCATATCATCAACTGAACATAAAACTTTCCATTCACTGTCATGAATCCAAATCTGTGGGTTTTACTGATGAATCAATGTTATAGAAGACGATGGTTTTTCAAAACTACAGAGCCTCTGAACGTCCAAATGAATCCTATCTGATGACCATGAAAAAATGACAAACTGGATTTTAGACCAATTGTTCTCATGTATTGATACAATTAGTGGATCAACAGTTCAGATCAGTAGATGTTTTTTGTTGGTTGATGGACATTTGGGTCTTTATGGGTTAATAAAACATACAGTGATGATGATTTCTTTCGGCTTTACCACAGCGAATCACCTTCACATGATGATTTGGCACAGGTTTTTACATTGGATGCCCTTCCTGACATAACCGGGTTTGGAACTGACACAATAAGGCTTGCACCCCCTTGTGGCCACATTGGGATAGAAAGTGTAAACAACCTTTCCCAAGGGATCACCTGGGTCTTGAACCAGCCATCTTCCGCACCAAAGTCAGTGGCGTAAACCACTGAGCTACCCGTATTGTATCCTTCATTCACTGGAGCTAATGACGGTTTGTAAACTTCTTTTCTTTCTATAATACCATTAAACCACAAACACAGCACAGATTATAACCTACTGTATGTACCTGACGGAGAACCACCTGGCTGAAGTGGACATCATGTGACAGAATGTGTTCGTACCTGGGCGTCTGCGTAGGAGACGTCCATGATGACCGGCTGACCGTGAGGCTCCCCGTTCTCCAGTCTGGAATAGATCACCTGGTAGCCTCTGATCTGGCCGTGCTGTTTCAGAGACAGCGGGGGCTTCCAGGTCACCCTGAGGGCCGTGGAGTTGAGGGCGTCGGCCTCCACCTTCCTGGGAGGAGCTCCAGGCACTGCAGCACAAATCAACACACACACTCAGTTCAGCCGACGTTACCGCATCTATTTATTCTGCATTCTGTTACTTTTGGTCAAATCTCCTTCATCTACACATCTCCCACTACTCCAGTACTCACCTGAACACTCACCTGATTTGGATCTATTAATGTCCTGTCTATATTTAGATACGTCTAATTTCCAGCATTCATGTTTAGTTCAGGTCGTCTTATATCTTCTATAAACATCTCATTGTAGCAAAATGGCACGCAAAGATCTGAACAGCCTCTTTTTCTTTGTCTCTCATAAATACAATACAGCACCTGAGAAATGTCACACATACTTATATCGCTTTATTACTGTGGAACATTCACAACGAGCTGCTATTTATGTCTTTATGCCCTCAAGTAGGTTATTGTCTTGAATATTGACATGTTTGACTGATTGAAAAGGTACAGAAGGTAACAGTAAAGACAACATCAGTTATGAAACAAAGAAAAATATATTATCTACCTTGGATTTAAGTCATGTGTGCTCAGTTCACAGGCACAAAGCAAACTAAGATATATAACCATTCAGATTAAATCATGCACAAATGATTCAATTCTTTTTATGTGATGTGTGAAATTCTCAAATTTGTCACATTTAGAATATTATTGTGCATGTAGAAATGAATGTGAAAGAGAGTAGTGACACAGGCAGTTTCATATCGTGTCAAAACATTAGGAATTGAAGTTTCATCTTCTTACGGACTTAAAATGGTGTCACTTATGTGCACTGGTGTGAAAAGAAACATTGAAAACGCATAGAAACCTAGATTTTGGCAACAGTAAACGAAGCTGAGAGTTCAAAATCGACATTTAGACAGTATCCAATCCAACTTCAACAAGTGATAAATGAGTGGAAAACGACTAAAAATGACTGCTTTATTTATTCGAGGTTTATTTGCACATAATGTAAATACACGGCCATGTTCTGCTATGTGTTGAGTTGTGCTAAAACTTTGCAAACACCTCCAGTGGTTCATCTGTCCCTTTCTGATAAATGACATCAAACAGTCAGAAAATTCCGCGGACCTGAAGAGATATTTAAAGCCTGGAGAATCTGACAAGGTAACGTGAAGGTTGCTGGCTATCTTTTCAGATTACACACATCAAAGCATGTGACACGGGGCCCCAAGAGGATGCTGGGAGCCAGGTTTAGCGCTCACACTTATGGAATAATGAAATGAGCTATGAGGAATCCTCTAGAATGCTTGGCCGGCTTCTGAGAAGAGTGTAAATGAATATAAATTTCACTTCAATAAAAATGAGGAGATGAGGATGTGCAAATATTAATGAAACTCAAGCAAAAGAAGGGAAGAGGAAAGGAAGCATTAAAAGTTAAAATTCCTTGCATTAGGAGATTAGGACACGGTGAGAAAAGTGTTAAAAGAGTTCAGTGCTACAAAGCACAGCAAGAAAAGACAAAGCTGCATAATGTGGAGTCAGCATTAAATACTTCAGACTAATTAGAATGGTTTAACCTCTTACAGGAGCAGTGAGCTGCTGGTATCAAGCTTCAAGCTTTGGGGGGAAAATATCAATAAAAGTCTTGTGTTAAAAACAAAATACAAATCCACAGTCTGTGTAGAGTTGAGGAAGAACAAAAGAACCGTTTAAGAGTCAACGGTGAAATCACACAGTAGACTAAACACAAAGATAGACTGCAGACCTGATGCAAATATAAGCACTTGATAGATGTCTCATGCTATTGTCATCACATTTTTAGTGACTTTATTACATAGATACAGGTCACATACAGTTATGGAAAATATTATTAGATCACCCCTTGTTTTCTTTGATTTCTTGTTGATTTTAATGCCTGGTACAACTAAAGGTACATTTGTTTGGACAAATATAATGATAACAACAAAAACAGCTCATAAGAGTTTCATTTAAGAGCTGATATCTAGTAATTTTCCATGTTTTCTTAATAATAATGATAATAAAATTATCAATAATAGTAACAGATTCAAGTTTTTTAGCACTTTATATTATTGATCCATTATTCATGCACTCTCACATTCCTCCTCTGATGGTGGTAAACTATGTTTGTATCCACAGCTGCCCTGGGACAGGCTGACAGAAGTGTGGCTGCAAATTCACACCTACGGCCCCTCCGACCTCTACCAAACATTCATACACATCCATTCACCAGTGTGAGTGACACTGGGGGCAAGAAGGGTGACGTTTCTTGTCAGGACACAACAGACTGAGTAGGACGGAGCGGGATTTGAACCGCCAACCCTTCAGTTCAATGTCCACTCTACCTCTTTAACCATGGCAGCCCATATTTGATAATAACTAATAAATGAAAAAAAAAAAGATATCATCTAAGAATCAAGACAGAGTCGCTGGATTCTTGACTCTTGACTGACTAACACCAGGAAGTCTAAGTTCTTATGAAAGAATGTAGATGATGCATTCACTTGTCCAGGTGTCCAGACACAATGATGTTGATCACGTTCACCATCAGCTTCGGTATCCAAAACATGATGATGAATGGGTTCAGTGACTTTGTTTACATTCTTTTCCCACCAACCCTGTGGCCTGATCTCCCCAAGGACAACAGGCCACTCTGGCCCTGAACTGGTACCACAAGAAGGAAAACATGTAGAGAAGAAACGGTCGACATAACCTGGGTGTTTTCTCATGGGATATGTCATCATGACCCATCCATGATTCATGCTCTGGACACCTGGTGTTTAATTACTATCATATTTTTCTAACAGTATCCAAAATCACTTAAGTTTTTACATCAATCTCTATGTCATTGTACTTACAAAACCAGTGCTTTTAGACATGCCATGTTTTCTTTTCTGTTTGTTTTAGTCATATGATACAAACAGGAGTTAGGACTAGATTGCATAACCATTGTTTTTGATGACTTTTGATGGTCTAATCATTTTTTTTCTGCAACCGTACATGTAGTATATGCTGTGATGCATCAATTTAAGGCCTATGTGTATCCACAGTATTCCGAATGTCAAACATCTTTGGGTGATGTGGTTTGACAATAACACACTAACATATAACTATGTCCACACAACACTGATCTGTATAATTCTGGGCTGATACTGACAGTTAAAATAACATTTTACCAACATTTTGCAAACTACTGGCAAGTTATACTCACAGTTTACATCCCTGAGTTTGACTTAAATGATCTGTACTACTTATGTACCATCAGAGAGGATATTGGACTGGACACAACAGTGCTGAAACAGAACTGAATGGAGTGCAGCTGCATCCAGTTGAGCTGTCAGACATCAGATAAACATCCGCTGCTATGGGTGAATTATTCGCAGAAAGGCTAGAAAAAAACAGCTGATGTCGAGCCAATAGATTGTGCAAGTCCTTAAAACAGATCATAATCTGAAAGCATCCTCAGTTCTCTAGTGATTAATCATTTTGGATTCTCCTTTAGTTTCTAAATCCTTGAATACTAAGCTGTAGTTTGGACAGAAACAGTAATGCAGACATCTTCGTTTTGACCAGAACTAGAATAAAACAAGTACATTTTGATTCCCAAGATGAATACTGAATCACCAGTGTTTCTGTCATTGCTATCTCTACCAGCAGTGTTTGCAATGGTTAGTTCAATTGATTCTAATGCTACTGAATATAGATACACAGGAGACTATTTCCATTGTCCGTCAGCATTATCAGCCCTACATCAACAACACTTCATCAATGAACTTGTCCATCCTGAAGAATGGTGAGGAAAGGCTTGTAATGTCTGTGGAGTTTGGAAAAATATAGTGTAAAGTGTAAATGTGGCAGATGGAGTGAACATATTGAATCAAACCAGACTAAACTATCAGACTGTGACTTCCAGTTAACCCTTTAACAACACCAATCGCTACGCTGCTGCCTTTTCCACTTCACAGTATTCAAACTACTGTAACTCCTAAACCATTATGCACAAAATTCACATGGCATTGGATCCTGCTGAGATCCTGAGCTTTCCAACAGTATATAACCCTTTATGGCAGCAATGTGGGACTCTATTACAAGTAGGCTAAAAAATGCCTGAAAATATGCCATAATATGGTTATTGTATGTTCAAGTCAAAAAAGTATGTTTGAAAGAACTGTTGAAAATTTCTTTGTTCAATCTTAAAAAGTTTCATTATAGACATTTACAGTTGTTGCTGATAATAAATGTGCTAAAAACTTAAAGTCTGTTCAAATCTTTTTTTTTTTCCTAAATCAGTTTTATTGTTTTTATTTATAGATATTGAATGTTAAGTCCTTTCTGATAATAAAGGTGCAAAAGAAATATTTTCTGATGCTTTCATTGCAAAGAAACCACAAAGACACCTAGGGGGGCTGTTAGAAAGGCACCCTTAAAAGGGTTAGGCTAAATATGGAGAAGGATATTTTTGAAAATGGAGATTTCCCCGTCTTCATTAAAAAACAAAAAATTCTCTTGTAACTTCTCTTATCAGCTCCGTTATCTTCCTCTAAAGCGTATCATCTCATGTCAAGTTGATAGAATATTTCCTTTGAAAACTGTGACGTCTGTTTGAGAATCTATGTTTTTACATTTCACTCTTTGAATACAAACATGAAAATATACTTCATTTGTTTTGTATCTATTTTATTCCTCCCCTTTTCCAAAGGTCTGTTTGTCTGCAGGACTTTAACACAATAATGTTTGTACTATTCTAATAAATCTAACTAACATAATTGCACCACAGGCGGGGGCATTATTCCTTTCTTGTGATGTGCGGTTCCTAACGTAGCCTTTATAAAGCTCACAGAGTTCATGCTGGGTTTAAACTTGTTGGACCATCGTGACTGACGGCGCGAGGCTAGATCGTGTATCTGCGGGGGCTGAGGATTCTCTGTGGTAGCCGTCACATACTACTGCAGCCACTAATTGTCTTCTCTGTATCCGTGTCAAAGTGTCCGATCGGTGCGAGCCTGCATTTTCTTTCCCCTACCTCCATCACATTAGACTAATTCCAATCCTGAAGGACTTGGAAATCCTACAGTGATTCATTTGCATTTACTTGCATCTTTAAATACCACCCACTCAAATGCAGAGGGAATACTAAGTACATACAGTTTAACAAGAGGCCTCCTGGAAAAGGGAATGGACAGACTATTTCACTTCCCTGCCTGTTAAAATGAGGTTAATCAATCTGACATTTTGGCATAACTGTCAGGTGTTTTTTTTTTTCTTGTTCTTAAAGGTATAGTTAGTTATACTTATAGTTCGGGATTTTTGACATGAATCTGTATGACATGATGGAAAGTTTGTAGGTGTCACTAAAAGCAAACGTTTTTCTTCTTAAATCAGCATGTGTTCAAAAGAGTGATTTATTTGCATCACAAAACCTATGTCGACAAAAAAGTCACAATGGAATGCAATATTTCCTCAATATCACATATGGTGTTAGCATAAACATCCTTTTTTCTCAGTGTCGAATGCTAAGTCCTGCTAACAGGGTTAGCATCAGACCTACTGCGGTCGGGTCTCACTATGTCGTCAAACAAAAGGACAAAAAGAATGCAGGCCAAAAACACTTTCCACCCACGTTGTGTCATATTTTTCATATTAAGTACAGAAACTTGAGACTCAGGTGCTCTAGACAACATTTTAATTCACACGGAGCTAATGTTTTTATGGGTATATAGTGCATTCTACAACAGACTATAGCACTAACCAGGACAATGCTGACATACAGCTCTATGCCTTGCTGTCCTCAGGTGGTCAGGAGGCATTGTCAACTCCTGTTACTACATGGAAACGCTGCTTCTAAATACCTTAGGTGGTCTTTAAAAGATCCATTTTCAGTAACCTAAAACTGTCCTTGCATGTGGATGAAAGGCCAAAAGGCACAGAAAGCTTCATTTTAAAAAACACCAGTGTGCGTGTGGACGAGGTATGAAACTAATTAAACTGTCGTGTGTTTTTTTTTATTCACGACCATAAGTCCTCTACCCTGCAGCTGCAAAAAATGTTTCCTCTGATGCAGGGTTGTAGTATATAAATCCTGCTCTGTTGCCCTTACTGTCAAATCTGAGCGTCCGTAGCTGTGACACACAATTTCCCACAGAGACACAAAAATCTTTAATATCATGTCACTGTCATTTCCACTGTGTCTTTTTGTCACGTTTGACCTGTGAAGACCCTTCCACTCTACTGGTGTGCTGTTTATGTTGTAGATACTGCGCATTGACTAGGACCTCAGCCCTTATTTGCAACAGACAACATACATTTTAACAAAATATTTTCTGAAAATATTGTGTTACTTTTGGTAATTAATGTAAAAAAAAAAAAAAGAATATGGAAACGAGATGGTAGATATGCTTTTGTTGTTTTTTATGTAATGGTGTGAATGCTCGATGCTATACACATTTAATTTGATGTAAGCAGGTATTGGGGGCAAAGCACAGGCAAAATGATAAGGTTTTTCCTTTTTTTGTTTGTTTGTTATTGTATTAGTTTATGATGTATGAATAAACCAAAAAAATAAACTCATTCATTCATTCATTCAGTCATTCATTCATTCATTCGATTAATTCAAATATATCAGTTGGACTTGCAGTGGCAGCATCAAGTTTTTTGCCTTCTGCTTGTGGAAAAACATGACCTGAATGTGAATAAATTATATCTAAATTCAGAATTTATCCATGTAACAATTTGGAGTGAAGGTGAATATGTAAAAAAAAACATGCACTTTCCAATCTCACACCAACACATTTTACTGTGCTACACTGGTCAGATTTATTCACTAATGTGATCTACAACAAATCAAAGCGGCAAAGTCCATCAGCTTGGATTAGAATTGTTTCAAATGTTTCTCTTGTACCGATAGTTTATGACTGTTTCTTTCTAAACACCAGCATGTTTGACTTAACTGCTCTTCATACGTGGTTTGTGTTTCACAAACACTTTGGTGAAAGTGTGAGAGGAGGAATTGAATTTTGTGACATTTTGCCACTCATCTGACATGCTTTTAACATCTCCTCAGAATGTCTTCACACTTGTGGCCCAGAAGGTTGGAAACACAGTGGCAGAGGAATCGATCGTTCAACTCCCCAGATCAGCAGATAAATTGTTGGCCAATGTGCCCTTGAGCAAGGCAGTTAACCTTATTGGCCAGTCCACTGCTGCTCTAAGACTATGTTCAGGCTGCAAACAAATGTAACCCAAATCTGATATTTTTGCCCATATGCGATCTGTATCCAACAGTTTGAACAAAAACAAATACGATTTTCTTCAAATCCGACTACGGTCACTTTCATATGTGGTCCTAAATCCGGTGCATATCTGTTATTTTGCAATGTGACTTCAGTCTGAATGGTCAGGTCACACTTATCCAACCTTTATGTCAATGAAATGCAACACATATCACAATTCAATATCTCAGGAGTGTTTAAACACAATACGTTGCCTTCATGGTCACTTCAGGGTCACATTCAGTTCATACTCAAAACTGATAGAAGTCACATTTTATGTGTAATGTGAACAAGCACACCAGAAAATAGGATTTAACCAAAAAAAATAAAAAATAAAAATCGGAGTTCTAAACATAGCCCTATAGTCTGTAGCGTGTGTTGTGTTCCTGCATGTTCAGCAAGTGATGGATTAAAAAACAGGGTTCAATTTCAACACATTACATTTACAATATACTGAAAAATACTAATTATTCTTCATGTTCTGATCATACTTGGGGGTTCTATAGTTGACCAGAACATTATAAGAAAAATAATTAAATACAGGTAATTTATGTACATAGTTAAAATGAACAAAACTCAACACTGGTGTGGTGCTGTTAATGGCTATTTATCAACTTGTGCATGAGTCAAAATTAGAGAAAAAATTCTGGTTTCACAGCTGTAAGTTCAATATTTTTGCTGAAACATATAATACACTTTCAATTTGACTTCCAAGGTACAACCTGTGCTTGCTGAGTGGGTTAGTGATTCTGGTCTCCCTGACTGTTATAGTTCTAGGAATCATGGAGCAGGATGAGAACATGGAGTCATAGGTACCGGGCTGATACTGATGTGAGTCAGAGCGTGTGTTCTGGGTGAAGAATGGACAGATGCTGAAGGAACGCAGTCAGCAAAGGGATCTCAAAGTCAAATGGGGGGCAGAGAGATGGAAAGAGATGAAAAGAGTGTGGATTAAAATTCCGTGGGTGTTGCAGGAGAATATGTGGAGGGAGAGGCTGAGAGAGAGTGGACATGGTGAGGGAAGGACAGCGGGTGGTGAGGGTTAGTGTTTAGGAGTACGAAAACAAACACAACATAGTTTATGTTTGTCTATCTGGTTTGCTTTAGTGCAAAGCATTGATTTTTTTTTTAGTTGTAAATATCTTAGCTAAGATCAACAGAAAAGCAGAATTGAAGAGATTCTAAAAACAGATATAACAGCTCCTTATCTTTATGGCAATTAATATTAGTTCTCTGATAAAGATTTGTGATGTTTATTCAGTGCAAAGTCTTTGTATTTTACATTTTCATAGTTGGTTAAATTAAATTTAGACTAGATTCAGACTTTATTGTCATTACTCAGTATAACACAGGTAATAAAATTTCGTTAGCATCCAATCAGAAGTGCAAATAGCAGATGTGCGATACATTACAGTTAAATACAGTACAAATAGGCAATATGTACAGAGAGTTCAATTAAGTACAGCTAGTAAAAATGAAATGGAGAATATACAAATGAGTGCAGTTATATACATAGAGTGAAAGGAGAAGTTTATTGTAATATACATGGTTATAGTTATTAAGGCAATATACAGAAGTAACTAACTTGCTATACAGGTGTTGTGAAAGATAGCAACTTCATATTTTGACTATATACTAAACATATGGTCTTTTTAGTGATATACTGTAATTGTTAACTTTGTATTTAATTATTTGATTTCATATAAGAGCAATACAATGTACAATCATTTGTTCCAGTTTTAATGCCTCATATACAGGCATTTTTTTTTATCACCACAATAGAATAATTAACCGAAAAGATCTAATGTGCTGCAATGTGAAAATACACCACAAAAAATAAATTATTTTATTATTTATTTTTAAAACTTGTGGAGCTTCTTTTCAAAAATAGCTCAAAAGTAATGTTTTCTCAAACCTGTATCTTTTTCTGTTTCAAAGTCACATCCCATTATCAAAGCCTCAAAAAGTAATGAATATATAAAACTAATAACTACTTCCTGAAAATATGAAGTCAATTGGACAGAGCTGTAAGGTAACATTTACTGATATCGGGTGATCTGAGGAATAATTTACCATAAAATAGATTTTTAAAAGTTAAGAAAGTTGCAGTTTGTGATAAATAGTGAAGGATCGTCAAGTTTAATGGGAAACGGCTCAGTGGACTGTATCTGTCATTGTATGTGATAAGCGTCACCGACACTGATATGGTTTTTACATCTGCACAATTCACACTGGAAGGTCCAGTCCAGTCATGTTGAAGCTGTAGAGGCATCTTCAGTGACTCTTTACAAACTGACAGGTCTGTAATCTTTCTATAAACACATTTTTAGTCAGACACTTCAGCAGCTTTCTTGACTTGCACATATCATCATCTCATACGTGTAAATGATGGAATGATCCCTCATCTTTCAACACTGACTGTAATACTTTTTTTTTTCCTTTCTGAAATGCAATCCTGTGGGTTGGGGAGGGACTTTACCTCTATAGCAATTCAAGATTAATTAAGAATTTCTGCAGTTTCCATCATATATTTGTATAACCACAATATAATCGTAATGTAAAACTGGGGCACCGATAAGGGGGGCCCAGTGTGTGTGTGTGTGTGGTGGGGGGGTACATAGAGCAATGGAAGTGGACCAGTGGATACAGGGTGGAAGTTCTGAATGTAATGTGTCATGTAAGATCTGCTGTACATGAGAGCTTTAGAGGATATGAGGTGAACATTGAAATAATGTTGTTTTACTTTTGTTTTCATGCTAGCGTAAAAGACAGTGTGTGTGTGTGTATAATGCATATATA
>JAPSES010059840.1:0-11396 GCA_029822895.1 Maxillicosta whitleyi | reverse complement strand
ATGGAAGGATCAGAACTATTTGTGCAGTTAAATCCAGTGAATGTCTCCTGGAATCAAAACCAAAGGTGGTGCAGTCAGATATTGCATGTGTGACTTTTTTTTGGCCAGGTAGTGTAATAGCTGTGTATACACATAGCCATGCATTTATAAAAACAGATATTTCCTCACTGCTTTTTCAACAACAATATCATTCACATCAGATCATTTTTGTAAAACATTAATTTACTTTGGCCTGCACAAGGAAGTAGTTTTGATTTAGACATTGGTGGGAACCCAAAAGTGCTCACATGTTGAGGCCTCTCAGAAAACAGACTTGATATAAAGCTCTGATTTTAAAGCCACTTGGGTGAAGCATTGTTATTCAGATCATCATCACACTAACATGTGTCACAATGCTGAATCTCATGACTAACATATCCATCATTATATAACCTCACCTGTGAATTTCCAGACCCTCCTTCAGCTTGTCCTCCTCCATCTCCTCCTCCACTACCTCCATCCGCTTCTCCTCCAGCATCTCTGTCTGTCACATGACAAAAACAACAAACTTTAGGGACACAGTGATCATAAAGTTTGATGATCAGAGCAAAAAAGGTTTTTACTTTCAATTATCACATGTATTGTATTCCCCCAAAATATGGATGTATAAAATCACATGAACATCTAGAATCTGAGGTTTTATTGTATTTTCCTCACAAATAGGTACAAGCGAGCAGAGAGCCAGATCCCTGCATCAGTCGGGATGCTGGTGAACATCAGTAACTCGTAGGGGTCTATATCTTTCATATCACTGATCTTCTCCAAATACATTTGCTTAGTAGTTGCATTGAGCTTCTCTCAAATAGAGATCCCTTGATTTCACCCTGCCTCAACAATTTTTTTTTTTACTAAAATCTTGATTTATACAGCTCTTTCCTGCACATCTCTACTATGCTGTTACCCATAGTGAGTTTAAAATGGTGTAGCCTTCCAGATATGTCACATATGATGCATGTCCTCATTCCTAATTGATAGTGACTACACAGTAGTGGCTGGATATTGGTAGGGACGGGTCCCTAGTGTCCCTACCCAATTCTACTCCCCCTGAGCCTGCATAAATCCACATGCCATAGTCCTATCATGGTGCTTGGGTCAGGATAAACAAAGGTCGCATGCATGATGTTGATGCATTTTTTTGTAACATACTGTAATGTCCAGGAGCCTAAAAGTCTGTTTCCCTCTGTACACATGCAAACATAAAATGTTTTGCAAAATCTACACATTTTGAGTTATCAGAAATAATTGTTTTCAGTGACCTAAACCAGAGTTACATTTGGACAAAAAGAAAACTCACGAGAGTTCTGATTAAAACCAATGAGATAACTGAAAGACTACTATAACCCTACCACCAAAAAAAAAAAAAAAAAAAAAAGAATGTTGTGGCAGGATGAACAGAAAACAAGAGCTGAAGGTTAATCTGTGCTTTATTAACAGAAATGCCAAACCAACACTGGCAGTGGATGACAAACGCCAGAAGCCTGGGAAAACCAAAACCACGCCCCCTTACACCAAGTCCTGCTGGGTGAGAGGCATACCCCCTACTGTCCACCACAACATCCCCCTCCAGCCAACAGAGCAGGTGAACTCTGTTGAAGACATCCACAAGGATGACGGGGAGGAGAAAGACAGTCCATTGCAGGCTGAGAACCAGAACACCCAGCCGGTGAAGATACAGCAGGGGTTCTATTTCCTCTCAGAGAGGCAGATGTTAGTTCCCCTATTGGAACTGCACAAAAATAATGTTATGATGTTACTTATGAACTAATATAATATGAACATTTGGGCAGGATCGAAAACTGCAATATCTGTAAAATATAAAGTTTTAACACAGGAACCTTTTGTGATATAGCATTAGATCCTATAAAATGTGCTTAGTATTTGTCAGAATTTCTTGTGTAACTTACTTCTTCAAAGAAAATCATTTTTAAAAAAGAGAAATATTTTTTTTTTAAATGCCTTTTTAACAGTGTAATAATATATCATGATATATCATATTGCAATCTTAGTATTGTGATGATGATCATATCGCCAGATTCTTGTCAATACACACCCCATAGTGGGATGGGATAGCAGTCATGCACGTGACATTGTTGAGGCAGCAACAATCCTCACATGGCTGCCAGGCTCCATCCACTTTGGGTACCATGAGAAGTGGTGAGGACCACAAACTGTTAAAACGCCTCTATTGGGTATAAACCCAATGGTTCAATGGCAAACTCCCCTTTAGCAATAGACAATTTCTCAACCTCATGCACCTGTAAAAACCGGCGGACACACTGTAGGGATGAAATACTCCACACCATGCTACGTCACCGTCATATAAAGACAGGTGTGGAAGGGTGGAAACTCTGCCAGCAAACACTGAAATACAACACCTGAAACTAAAACGTTTTTGCAAGTCAACAGCCCAGACCCACAGTCTCATGTGATAAAGTGGCAAAGGTCACAGCACCAATGAACATCACCAAGCAAACCATTAGCAAACAGAAAGTCAGCGCCGATAATATGAACTGTGATGGAGGCTATCATAAAGTTCTACTCAAACTTTCATCCGTGGAAACAAACAGTCACTAACCTAGTGCCAAACCAGGCGATGGAGGAACCGTTGACCCAGGTAAACAGCCGTCCGCTGCCTCCCACCGGTATGGCAGTGCCGGCTGGAGGGAGTAGGCTCAACTATTAGTCCACCAGGAAACGTTTCCCTGACGTTAAGTGTCAGATGAAAAGCTGCTCACCTTGACCGACAGCGGCCACAGCTGCCACGGAGCCCTGGAGTTTCCCGGCGCCATGAAAGTGCAGGTGGTGAAACCGCTGCGGAAGAACACAGCTCGGTTCCGCGTCGTCTCCGGGCACACTCCAGCTACTACCGCCGGGTCCGCGTCCTCCGTTGTCGACAACCGATAATCCGATTCCAGCAGAACGAACAGTCCGAGCCCAGATTCACAGCCGCGCAGTCCCCCAAACCGGACAATGAAAGCAGTCTGTCCGCATTCTCTGCCGGAGCAGCACCTGTTTGACAGATATACTTCCATGCCGCGGGGCGCGCGCAATAACTGCATGGCCCGTCGCGTGGACTGCCCTTCCAATGCAGCGACAACCAAGTAGCATCTGGGGCTAACATCAGTAATCCCTCGCAGGTGGAACAGCGTTTAAATATGCTCCAACCACTATGCCGGGTGGCTCTGCCGGAACTCAGGAAGACTCACTGCTGGTGCAAAATGCCGGCTGCGAAAGTTGGGGCGACTTGGCCTCAGTGGAGTCAGTCTTCTGCCTCGAACATGTTCAACTCAGGGTCACCAATGTGGCAGAAAACAGGAGCTGAACGTTAATCCGTGCTTTAATTAACAGAAGTGCCAAACTAACACCTGCGGCAGATAACGAACCCCGGAAGCCTGGGAATCCCAAACCACGCCCCCTTACCCCTAGTCCTGCTGGGTGAGAGGTATGTCCCCTACTGTCCTCAACAATGTAATGATTTTGTATTTTCAAAGTAAAGTTCTGAGTTGATTAACTCTGAAATAAGAAACTCAGCTCCAGAACAGCTGATCTGAGTTAGTTTGATCACTCTGGAGTGAAGCGCGTGCACCGCAACTTTAAAAAGACATCAATAAGCCCAGATTTAATGATTCACCATGGCAACAGGTGACAGAACTACTTTACCCTATGGCTGGTCCTGATCAGGTTAGGTTCATAGAGTATGTTGCTATGGTAACTGACCCACAGCTTAAGTTACCTCAGTCTGTGAAACAGGCTAGACTTACCCCTCCTTCTGTGGTTTGAGTTAGCTCCCTTTGTGAAAATTCAGAGTTTCCCT
Organism: Maxillicosta whitleyi; assembly: GCA_029822895.1. Lineage (NCBI taxonomy): Eukaryota > Metazoa > Chordata > Actinopteri > Perciformes > Neosebastidae > Maxillicosta > Maxillicosta whitleyi. The sequence goes on along the minus strand of JAPSES010059840.1, from coordinate 7,543 downwards.
CAATTCAGGGTTAACAAACTCAAACACTTTGTGAAACGGACCCCATGGGTGTTTTGGAGGTAACCCCAACAGTTGTCAGTGGAATTCCAACTTGAAGACCATTTTTAACCTCCCCAGTATTTTTATTTTGGTGCTGCAGTCCTCTCCATTTCATGTGAAAAACTACAAAGATAAAGTTTTTACTAAGTATCCATGTACATTTGTGATCTGTGAATGTTTGCTGATGGCCTTTATACCTTTATCTTCTGCTGAAATGTGCACTTTCTTGAGCCCAGTAATGTCCAAATCCAATTTAGCTCTTTGTTTAATGAAACAGGGCTATTAATGATGACAGCCAGGGACTCGTGTCATGTTCAAAACAGATGAGTTTGTTAATATGACTTTAATAACAGAAACCACGAACGTGAAACCAAGTTAGGTTTTTTTTTAAGGCACAATTTAGTTTTATTTTTCTTTACTAATACTATCAAAGAACAAACTTTTTAATGTATCTTGTATTAAGAATCTTTTTGCACTTTCTTTTGCTTTTATCCATTGCTCCTGGAACTGTTAAATCAAACAAATGTTCTTCTGCGAGTCACAAAACTACTCTCCTTTCTTATCTATGTTAAATAATATATTCATACTAAGTTATTATGTTTGCATTGCTTCGATCACTATATGGCTATGTTAGTGTACAATATAAATGTGTTTGATTCGATTCATCGGGGATATGTTATACATTTTGTAAGAACTGGAATACATTAAATACTTAAAATTGCCTCATGTTTGAGAGGAGTCACAATGACATGCCTCACAGAGTTTCCTTCATAATGTTCAATTTTACTATGAAAGGTCAGGGCTTACACAGAGCATTGCTAATTGATGTGAACTGAAAAGAGTGCATTAGAGACTAAACTGAATGGAGATTAACTGTAAAAGTGTAAGGAAAACTGTGTGTGTTGCAGGGGGATTTATTTCTGGTTGAGTGCATGAGAGTACAACACTGTGAGCATCAATGTGTGTGTCAATGCCTGTGTGTTGGCGTGTCAGTGTGTGTAATTGGCCTGACGTGGTTGTGTATTTCAGCCCAGGGGAGGTAAGTTATTGGACTGACCTCTGTAGTGTGACAACAGTAGAGTCTGAGGCAATCTAAAGGCCCAAACATCAGCAGCCACCAGCAACCAAAACACATTAAAGATTAAAGCAGTCGCTCAGAACAAAGCCACTGGTGTGTGGTTTGTTAAAAGCGGACTTTGTATCGCCGGCTCCATTGGGGTTGGCTGTGGCACTGTACATGAGTGTTAGGGTGTCTTTAAAAAATCAAGTTTGGATTTTTTTTTTTTTTTTTAATGGGCCACCTCCCAAAAATGTTCCAAATGTGTCTTCTAAAATGTTATAGCAGTACTATTTGTTTAAGTGCCACACAGCAAGCTTAGTTTACAGGTAGCTGTGGTTCAGATGGTAGAGTGGGTTGTCCAATGACCAAAAGGTTGACGGTTTGAATCCTGCCTCTGATTGTCCACATGTTGAAGTGTCCTTGGATCCTGAGTCCTAAATTGCTCCCAGTAGGGTCTGCCAATGCCGTGTGTGTGTATGCGTGTGTGTGTGTGTGTGTGTGTGTATGTATGTGTGTGTGTGTGCGCATACGTGTGTGTGTGCGTGTGTGTGTGTAGCTTTGTAAAGCACTTTGGGCACCATGAAGGTGTAGGAAATATAAGTGCAGTCCATTTACCATAACACACAAAATGTATCGACCTGATGACATCTTACTCTGTACAAAGATGTAGATAGATAGATAGATAGATAGATAGATAGATAGATAGATAGATAGATAGATAGATAGATGGATGGATGCATAGATGGATGCATAGATGGATGCATAGATGGATAGATAGATAGTCATATATATATATACACACACATAACACACACACACACACACACACACACACATATATATATATATATATATATATATATAGGTATATGATAGTATCATGCTGGTTACAAAGGTTAAACACACAACACACACTGGAGCAGAATAGCAGGTGTATTTGGTAAGTGGATATACTTCACATAAAAGCAACAGGAACAACCTGTGATTTATTTTGTGTGTGTGTGTGTGTGTGTGTGTGTGTGTGTGTGTGTCCAGTGTAGCCACAACATAAAGGGCTTTGCTTGGTTCAGACTCTCTGCTTCATTAGACATATTCCATCGTCCACAGTGACTGATGAGGGCTACACGTACGCATACGCAAGTAAATTCATGAAGGAGATGACTGTGTCAGCCCTGAAGGCAGATAATAATTCCTTGTTAACCTTCTGCTTGTTAATGTCTTCAGAGGAAAGGTGACTGCAAACAACCTTGTTGTCTCCCTTGTTAACAAGGAATCCAATAACTCATTTTTAGTTGTGTGTGTGTTACAGACTCCATGTTTGTAGTCATATGTGAGATCCATAGAAACTGTATAGTACATATAGTACATTTTATGTGTTGAAAATGTGATTATTTAAAATGTCTGCATTGAAAATACTGCAGAGTTTTGCGAACTTGTTTCTGACTTTTCATTAGAGTTACATTTAGCTCAAATATTAACCCATAAAGATCCAAACAGCCACAGATGACCAAAACCATCTGCTGGTCTGTAATGTTTAATACCTGTTCATCCACTGATCCTATCAATACATGTAAATAACTGGTGTAAAATGCAGTATATCATCTTTTCATGGTCATCAGATATGACCTTCAGGCTCCATAGTGAACATGGAAACAGCATCATCTTCTACAACATTTGACCAGTAAAACCCATGGAGTTGGATCAATAACAGTGGATGGATACACTTGGATTTGTTGTTACTGATATATTTTGTTGAAAATGTCACTTTTTCTGCACCTTTCTCTGTTTCTGATATAATAACCTTCAACTTTATTGTGAGCTTTTATGAATATGATCATGACTGATCATCTAGATCAGTGAATTAAATATGGGAAATACCTGATTTTCACAGAAAAAAAACCCACAGAAAGCACAGAGGATAATATTATAATAAATCACGATTAATCAGTTAATCATTTAATCATTTGGGAACTGCCACAAAAGGGTATTTGTGGGTTAAAATGGAGATATTGATTCAATTTTGTAAATGCTACTGCTTGTACTTCAGGGATTTGGGCCCTGTATGAGGAAACTGTGAATTTTACTGGTGACCAACAGGCCAATAATTTCAGGATGTTGGGACAAAATAGTCCCGATGCTGAGGTCGTGAGATTTTTCTGTACTCTTGCTCACATTTGTCACATTCCTTCAGTTGAGTACAGCAGCACAGCTTTTACTTACCCCTGTAATACACATAGGAATAGGATGAACAAAGACACTCATACTTGGGCACATACCATCAGGTGGCTTATTGATCGGGCAGTTTGGTTGTGATGGTTATGAGGATACTGTAGTGACCTGGCAGTCCACTTATCATCTATCACCTCCATAGTTTTACTGGCACACAAAACCAAACACAGGCTCTGACTTTACTCAGAGGAAAGTGCTGTTTATATATAAGGGTTATAAGTAAGTTAATAATCTATATAACACTTAAATTATTATATACATATATGTTTTATTTCAATAATTGATTTGTGGCTGCAAATACTTCACGTTGTCATCCTCAGTCAAACCAGAAATGACATTCATTCATTCAGTTACTTTTGTTGCAGTGAAGTATAATTACTAAAACCCACAAATATAATCACTGGTGTTATGTTGTGATAAAACCCATCATGTTTAATTCATGCATTCACTGTGTAGCTTAATGGTTTATCTGGTGTTTATCTTAGTGGTTTATAGTTTGATTGCCAGTTCGAGACTCAGGTGGACCCTTGGGAAAGGTCATTTATGCTATACATGCCTATACCTGTAACCACAAGGGGGCAGTGTCTCATTGTGCCGGTCCCAAGCCTGGATAAATACAGAGGGTTGTGTCAGGAAGGGCATCCGATGTAAAAACTTGCCAAATCAATATGTGAATCTGTTTCGCTGTGGTGACCCCTGAAGGGAAAAGGCAGAAAGAACTTTTTTTTTTATTTATCTTCTGAGCACAGTTTAACTTCACTAGGGTCGCAGGGGGGTGTTGCAGCCTACCCCCAACTATCTGGGTGAAGGTGGGGTACACCCTGGAGGAGTGGCCAGTTCATCCCAGGGCCGACATATAGAGAGAAACAATCACTCTCACATTCACACCTATGGGCAACTTTAAGTGACCAATTAACCAATCAGTGCACATTTTTGGATGGTGGGAGAAAGCCAGAGTACCCTGGAAAGAACCCACACAGAAAACATGTAAAGTCCACACAGAAAAGGCCCTGGTAGGAATCGAACCCAGGACCTTGTTGCTGTGAGGCGATAGCCATCAAATTTCATTTACACTTGCGGAAAAAAGTCATTAGACCACCATTTTAATGCCTGATCCAACTAAAGGTACATTTATTTGGACAAATATAATAATAACAACAACAAAAATATCTCATAAGAGATGAATTTCAGAGCTGATATTTATCCATTTTCCATCTTTTCTTGAGGAAAAACCAAAATCACTTCAGTTCTTACATTAATATTTATGTCATTGTACTGACAAAAACAGTGCTTTTAGACATTCCATGTTTTATTTTCTGTCTGTTTTAGTCACATGATACACACAGGAGTTAATATTTGATTGTATAACGACTGTTTTTTACGACTTTTGATGATCTAATAATTTTTCCCACGGCTTATTATTTACATGCTCTTCTACAATCAGTAGAACATGTGATTGGTGGCAGGTTTCCTGATACCAGAGACCAATGTTTACATCCAAACCCATATAGGTGTTTAGTTTAAGGGCAATAATAGTTCTGTATATGGTATTAGGAAAAGACTTTGGGTTGGTTCATTAATAAATACACAGTCATTTTTTTCCCCACATTTACAGCTTCTTTTTCTCACCTTGATACATTTTTCTAAAACTAACCAGGTGCTCAGCATTAAAGATGACCTATTACACCTTTCCCATTTTCTCCTTTCCATTAGTATTACCCAGCTTTTTGTGTATTTGAAAGGTCATCAAAGTTTCATAGTCCACAGTGCACAACTGACCCATAGAGGGCAACACTGGGAGGGGTATTAAAATGCCCTCTTGGCTCTGCGCTCTTTTCCTCCATAAAAGTTCTACTTCACAATAAGTGCACGCCAAGTATCACACATGATGTCCCCAAAAGCACTAGTCAGAACCAGAGACCAGGATAAATCTGATGCATATCGAGAAGTTGATAGTGCTGTGAGTAGACTTTTTATTTGCACCTCCAAAGGAAGAGAAGTTGAGGAACAAGTGGTTCAAATTTATTCAACAATTCATCGTTGGGGAATAGCAAACCCTTTTGCTATGTTCACAGCATTTGACTATGGACGTTTTTCACAACCAGACACAGTTTGAGGCTGGATTTTCACAGTGGTTACTACTGAAGAATGGAGTAGTTGCCACTTTAATAGGCCCAGATTCAGAATCACAACCTGTAAGTCGGCATGAGCTTTGTTATTTCTGCTTTTGTTTTGGTAGAATGGCAGATTTGTTGCTAAACTTAACTGTAAATAGAATCCCTGGCTGTGAGACTTCAGCTGTTGCGGATAATGGGAAGATAATGTTGTGTTTTTATGATTAGTTCTTCTGATCAGCTGCTAAATATTTAACTTTGGATCCACTAATAATATCAATCCATGTAAATAATTGGTGTAAAATGCAGTTTGTCTTCTTTTTATGTTCTTCAGATATGACCCATTTGGACGTTCAGGACCTCTGTAGTTACCATGGAAACACCATTATCTTCTACAACATTGATTCACCAGTAAAACCCATGGAGTTGGATCAGTGACAGTGGAAACACTTTAGATTTGTTGTTACTGATGTTATTTTGCTGAAAAAGCAACTTTTTCTTAACTTTTCCCTGGTTTTGATATATTAACCCTTTAATATAATCTCATCATGATGCTGAAAGTGCATGATGAGTAAACTAAATGTTGGAAAATACCTTATTTTCACAGAAAAAGTACAAAACAGAGAGGATAATATTATTTTAAATGGCGATAAATTACTTAAGAGAAGTTCAATCTAAAGAAAAATGCATTTGGAAACTGCCACAAAGGTAGCACTGGTTATTTATGGGTTAAAAACTGTCTTCTGCAATCCACCGGTGCATGTAATGTAACTGGATCTGTATATTGTTAAGAAGACTAGCCTGTCGTTTGTGTGTCGTCTAATGCAGATCCTTAATAAAGAATAAACAGAGTAAACACTGGAGGTCTATGATAACATGATAGAAACCAATGTAGCTCTTTCGTCATCGTTGTAACCACAAAAACACACAAAAATCCACAGAACAGTGAAGGATCATATAAACCAGTGTTTCCCAACCAGTGTGCCCTGAGAAGTCATCAGGTGTGCTGTGGAAAATTATCCAATCTCACCTGATTGGTTCTGTAAGCCCACAGTGTGATCCAGATCCATACGACTGCACACACCAATGATCCAGTCTGGAACAACAGTCTGCTGCTTCTGTTTGCAAAATAAAAATAAAACTGAACTGGTTCTGATGTGGTGGTTCTGTTGATAAAGCCCCCTCAGTGGTGATGCATGGATTAGTGAGTTACCCATGAACCCCAGGTATCGGGTTGGGGCAGGAGGGATATGCATCCCATAATATACAACAATATACAACAGACTTCAATCCAGGGGCTCAGTCTGAGGGATCACTGGTGCACCCCTCTGAGCTTTCTGGTTCCAATTCAATAAATATACTTTTTGTGACATTTTTGGTCGGTGGTGTGCCTTGTGATTTTTTTATTGTCAAATATTTGCCGTGGCACAAAAAAGGTTGGGAAACACTGGTATAAACTATGTAGAGTGAAAACATCACTTTATTCAAATAGGAAAATAGTCATGTGCTGGTTCTGGTGCATGGAAACAGCCTCAGCAGGAGGACAAACCTCAGGCAAAGCCAGTGGGAACATGGGGATGCATCATCAGAGCAGAACCCTGGGGTGGGTTTGGACCAAAGCAGCCCAACTTTAAATCATTTTATTGTCACTAACAGTGAATCAGTGATGTAGCTCCTGAGCTGCGTTAGCTAAAAACATAAATGCAATGTTTTGAAGAGTTACTTTTGCTTTTGGTGATGACCTCTGTCTACCTGCTTGATGTAAACCGATCTTCCCTCGTGAACAACATTAAAGTGAATTGTCAGCCTGAAAATGTTTATCAATGACCTGAAAATAAAACCTACATAAATACTGTGCTTTGAGAAATATTCAGATGATGCAAAAAAGTAACAAAATCTTATTCAATGCCATTTTATAATCTTTTTTAATCTTAACTGACAAAGGACTGTGAAAATACGCTGCTAAAGAAAACCTCCCCCTCATTCAGAACCTTATGTCATGCTATAATAGTTTGTGCTTTCCGGTCACAGCTCTACTCAGTTCATCATGTGGACCCAAGAGGGTCCCTGGACTGCACTGATTCTGGAAACAGCAGCTGGA
>JAPSES010059799.1:0-11398 GCA_029822895.1 Maxillicosta whitleyi | reverse complement strand
GCATGAGAATCACCACATCTGCTTTGTTCTGACGGTTTCAGAAAGTGACAGCTATGCAAAAGCTACATGACATGTTACATAATAGGCAAAATTTATATATGTAGCCGCAAAATACCAAATTGGTTTATAGATTGTGACCCAGAATAGATTGTAGGTTTGTTTCGCCTTTTCTCTTCAGGGGTCGCCATAGCAAATCACATTAGCATGTTAATTTGGCACAGGATTTTATGTCGGATGCCCTTCCTGACACACACACTGCCCCCTTGTGGCTATATGTATTGGGATGTGTAGCGTAAAGGACCTTTCCCATGAGCCCACCAAAGCCAGTTAACCACTAAGCTACCCGGTCTCTATAATGATCCAGAATAGATGTGGTTACATTTTGGGGGGAAAAATCCTAAAAAAAATTATTTTTTTTTACTTTTTCCTCAAAGTAAATTTTAAAATTTTTTTAAAATCTTTTTTCTTCTTGTGTGTACTTATTATGGGTGAAATTTCACATGTCTGTGAAACCATCAACTTTGTTTCAATTTACCTCAAACTTGGCACATATATTGAAATGCTGACATCAGTACATTCACTTGTTTTAAATATTCCTAAAAATTCAGCTGTTTGCTCAATAGAAAAAAATTCAAAACATGCTGAGAGAATAGACCTTGTTCTTTCCACAGACATCTGAAGGTGCTCAGTTCACCCACCACCACCGGTGGAATGGAGGGCACCACACAGAGCAGGGAGTCAGACCAACTCACTCTAAAAATAGACTGTTTGGGATTTTTTTGTTTTCCTTGCATTTTTTTTTTTTTTTTTAGTTTTTACTGTTTTTACAATGTTGTCATGATTTTCTTTTATTATTATTATTATTATTATTATTATTATTATTATTATTATTATTATTATTATTATTATATTTTTACCGAGTTTTCATTGTAACTACTTTTGAGACTTTAACCAGGTTCCAAAAAGCAGCTGGACTGATTTAGAAAAAAAAGAGTCCCAAAACAAAAATGACTGGGCCAAAATTCAAATACTTGTTGTTCCGTGTGTTCCAGTTCACAGTTCATGTTCAACATCCCAAATCTCTTATTTATGTACATTATAGTGCCTTATTTAGTAAAAAACAAAAAAAAAAAAAACCCGTCAAACTTCAGTTCTTCTCTTTGTCTTTTTCTGTTATTCCACTCTGTTCCACTCTAAAACACAAACACTGAAGAAAAGGAACACAAACACACACACTCACCGCAGCTTTTATGACACTTCTACAGCACACATCATTGGAATAATGTCTCAGGGGTTAAAGGATTAACTCCCTCATGAGGGTAAATGTGACTTCTGTGTGATTTCGGAGAATATGTGGAGGACGGTAACACACCCACATGCACATTTCCACAGCAGCATTTGCACGTTGACAGACAGTACCATTTTTACACCAAGCTATCCTTTGCATTCAATTTGCATAATTCTAATTAAATGCTTGCTCAGAAGCACCCAATCAGGGCATAAGTAGAAAGTAGGAGGAAACAAATCCTTTTATATGTTAATCTTCTTTACGACAAAATCATCCATCCTGCCAGGGAAATGAATATTTCACACCTCAAACTACAGAGAGGACACAAGCGTCCCTATTTGCATCGGCATGCAGAAATAAATGTATTATTTCCATCATTTCAAATTGGCTCTGCTTTTGAGTGCTATTAAACATTTTTCACACTGTGGATGTATTTTGATTCAGTACAATTGGTCATCCATGAAAACACTGATAACATTACACAGCTCCTGTTTATAAAATTGACCAAAACATTCTAGTTCGTTCCATTTTTTTTTTTTTTTTTTTTTTTTTACTATCATAAATCATCATAATAATATGCTTTTTGTTTGCACCAAGTATTGAATGGCTTAATCTGCAACGCTTGATGACCTGAGTGCTATTGGCTGTGTCACAAAATGTAATTCATGACAGTGCATTATTAAATGTGTTTGCCACCTCTGTGTTTACAGGGATAAATAGGAAATGCTTCTGGCAGTAAACAGTTGGAAACATTTACAAAGTAGATGAGGGGCTAATTGATTTCTCGCTGTCTCGGGAACGCATCATCAGTCAAAAGCCTTTTCACCTCCACCAGTGCTCCTCAAATCTCTTATGTTTATAAATTCATACTCTGTATAACCAGTTATAATCAATTCGGGCAAACCATATAACAAAATCAACCAACTTTAACCCATAAAGATCTAAACATCCAAAAGCATCTACTGATCTAAACTGTTAATCCACTAATAATATCAATAAACGTCAATAATTGATGTAAAATACAGTTTTCATGGTCATCAGATATGACCCATATGGACGCTCGGGGGCTCTGTAGTGAACATGGAAACACCGTCATCTTCTACAACATTGATTCACCAGTAAAACCCACAGAGTTTCATGAGTCACAGTGGATGGACACACTGGGTTTATGTTCAGTTAATAATAGGTTTGACTCAAAAAGTCAATTTTTTTTTTCAGTTCTGTTTTGATATGATAACCATTGAATTTATTCTGAGTTTTCATGAATAAAAAATAGAGGAAAATTCATAATTAACAGCGAAAATGGCAAAATACTGGGGGTTAATGTCATAATGAATGGAGATAATCACTTACAAAAAAAACAATTGACAACTGCCACCAAAGTAGCACTGGATGTTTGTAGGTTCACACTGAATTTACTAAAATATCAGCAACAGGATACTCATGTTTAGTGCAGGTTACTTGAATTAGTGCTCTTTGATTTTTTTTTTTTTTTTTAATAACACACCTAAACGCTATGAAAGCCATTCAATAACATTTTTTTATTTTATTTTTTACAATCTGATTTTAAGATAGCATCAGGAAAATTGGAAATAGGTTAATGTTATCTGCTATTTCCATAACAATTTCAAACATTATAACAGATTTCAGTGATATTGACAGAGAAAGGCAATAAAAACACTTTAAAAAAAAAAATGGATATATAGTGTTTTGGAAAAGAGCTCTTCATTTAATCTCAGTCTTTTCAAAGATACTGCACCTGCCTTTCAACTTTTTTTTTTTCTTTTACTATAACCTTGCAATTTACTATTAGAATCACATCCATTCATTAAAACCATTATTAAAAACATCAGCATGGATTGTTATTTATATAGTTGGAACATGCTGTTGAACACCGAACAATATATTACTATGTAATTCACATTACTGATCAAATTTTGTCAGTAATATTAACACACAAATCGAATGATAAGGTTTTTTTTTGTCTTGTGTGCAGATGTAAAAAATAAAAAAAACATTCAGATCCAATAAGCTGTATCCAAATGAATGACCAGAAATATCCAATTTCAAATGAAAATTTGATTGAAAATCACTAAAAACAGATGTTCAGTACTATTAATTATGTATGTGTGTTAACATTCAACCATGGCAAAACTTTTTATATGTGATGTTGATATGTGAACAAAACATATCAATTTAAATTTTTACATTTACTTTGAATCATTAATTTTTCAGCTCAGTTCCACTATAGTCTTGTTATAACCAGAGTCTGAACGTCTAAACTATCATTCAGAAAATTGGGTTAAAAACTCACTATCACTAGTTCGTTAAATGAATCATACAGTCATCTTGTGTGACAGTGAGTACAGGACACCAGAGATGGTCTCTTGGCAAAATTGAGGTTACATTGTGTGCGTGTGTGTGTGTGTGTGTGTGTGTGGGGGGGGGGGGGTATGGAAATGACTAAATCCCAACAGAAGAAAATACCACATGAAAAGAAGTTTGTGTTTGTCAGAAGTTTCAGCTTTTAGGTTGTTTGTCCTTTCATTATCAAGAGTGACATTGAAAAGGCTGAGAGATGAAGGAAGGAGAGTAACAGGCCTGGCACTGTGAGATGGTCCTTAATATGTCCTTATTCTGACAGTGCATCCAGAGAAGCCGACTACTACGCCACTGAACCTTGATAAATTACTGTTATGACCCCGCAGTTATTAAAAATATCCAATAGAAGCTCTGCGTGTCAAAATAAAATCACACAATCACACCTACTATTATTTATATCCTCTATTTTACTGCTTGTAATCCTTATTCAGATTGAAATCTCTGTTCTAAAAATGACATGACCTTGTGAAAAGCATAAATAAGGTTCTCAATAATGTGTGAGGAAACTGCAAGACTTATTAACCCATAAAGACCCAAACATCCACCGTGGACAAAAAACATCTATTGATGTAATACCTGTTAATCCACTAATCATATCAATCCATGTCAATAATTGGTATAAAATACAGTTTTTCATCATCATGGTCATCAGATATGACCCACTTGGACATTCAGAGACTCTGTAGTTACCATGGAAACACCGTCATCTTCTACAACTTTGATTCAGCAGTAAAACCCATGGAATTTGATAAATGACAGTGGATGGAAACACTTGTTGATACAGTTTGCTGGAAAAGTGACTTTTTCATTAGTTTTCTCTGTTTTTGTTATAACACAAAGCTTTAATCTGAGGTTTTATAAACTTCTACATGATCAGTGAATTAAATATATAGGAAAATACCTGATTTTCACTGGGAAAAAAAAGGTAAATAATGCAGATAATCTTAGATTAGACTTAGACTTAAATGGTGATAAATCAGCTAGAATGGTTAAATTGATAAATAAATAAATTTAATTGGGAACTGACACAAAAGCAGCTCTGTGTCTTTATGGGTTAAAGGGTTATATTTATAATTATGATTTAAAAATAAAAGAGATCCTCTTAGTATACAGTTCTGGAAAAAAAAAATTAAGCGACCACTGCAGTTTCCTGTGAAATCAGCAGGTCTGCATGTATGACAGCCATTTCATTCCTGTATCTGTTAAATTCAACACAAATACACCTTATTCTACTGAATAAACACTTGATCCAGGTCTTATTTGAGAAGGAGAAGTATAAAAACCACTACTGTGACCATCACTATCTTCTTACAATAGACAAAAACAGCGTTATTAGTAGTACAGAAGTAATAGAAATCCAAAAATAACTGTTGAAAACTGACAATGGTCCCAAAGTCTGAGTCTTTTTTCTATCATGACAATGGTCTTGGCCTCAGCAGGTTAATATAGGTGTGGATGATGTACCACCAGATGAAGACCCTGCAGCAACAGCAACGGTGGAGAGCCAAGACACGTGAAAGCCGTTACTGGGGCCGTCACTCAGAGTTATTCCAACAAATTCTGATGTCTGAACTTTTCAGGACCTGGGGTGAACCAGAAAATGCACTTTATTGAGCTACAGGAGAGTTCACAAACCAGAAGGTAGTGTAGCGTAATACACGCCCAACCAAAAAACACATTTATGGATAGCTTGAACAAAACAAGAAACGAGTAGACCTCACAGAGTCTCTAAGGTACGCGACCAGGATGGATTGTTGGCAATACCTGGTCGAGGGGAGGGAGAACGAGGTGATGTGCTGACAGTAACTAAGAAATAAACCAACAAAGGAAGCAGGGGAAGAATGGACTGAAATAATGTGGGACAGGTGTGTGAAGAAGGGCAACAGGTGAGGTGAGTGAGTGTGATGTAATGAGTGGATGTGACAAAACGAATATCAACTGGTTTTGTTTGCATTATTTGAGGTCTGAAAACACTGCATCTTCTTGTTATTTTGTTCATGTCCCATGTTCTGCAAATACATGCTTTAAATACCAATATTTTTATTTAGAATTTGGGAGAAATGTTCTGGGTAGTTTGGAGAACAAAACAAAAATGTTCATTTTATGCAAACACATACATATAAATGGTAAAATAAGAGAAAGTCATCATTTTGTTGTGGTCTTTTACTTTTTTTTCTGCACTATGGGAAAGAAAAACATATTAATATAGAATAAGAAAAAAAAAAAAAGAAAATCAGAACTAGAATACCCTCCTGTGCTGCAGGTTTACATCAGTGACTTGATGACTTATATTCATCCAAAGCAAGCAGCTGAGTGTTTGTGGAAACAAAGTTGTTTTTAACAGTGTCCCAACCTGAGTCATTCATCACATAACTCAACAGGAACACCTTGCCTTGAGGAGCCATTGACCTCAGTCAGGAGCATCTTTCCATTTATAACGACTACACACACACACACACGCTGGCGCAGACACTCCATCTTTCTCGCTGTCGAACTCTAACCCTGTTTCATGTATATATAAACCTCATGCACACATCTTTATTACCCTGATGTACGCACATATATTAACCAGCATTTGTCCTCCTTCCAGGTTACCATCCTGATCATCTTGGCCCTGGCCTTCCTTGCATGCATTGTATTCCTGGTGGTTTATAAAGCCTTCACCTATGACCACGCCTGCCCAGATGGATTTATTTACAAGGTAAGACCAATAAAAAGATCAAAAGACCTGTAGATGAATGTACACACATCCAGAGCCCTCATCTTGCAAGCAGGGCATCATCATACATCCTAAAAACTCACAGTAGTAAAGGAACTTGTTGATTTTTTAAAATTTTTTTTATTTTTACCTAAGGACAAGAGCTAAAAAGTGATTTAATCATCTAGTCTGTTTGGGTTCATACTCTCTACTGACATTAGAAAGATTTCATTTCCTGTTGTGTCAGATGGATGGACTTACTGACCTCCTTTAACAAGACCTTAGAACTAAAAGAAGACTTCGAAGGTCTGCCCTGTTGGGGTGTTATTGGTAGGTGTGTATGACTTCAACATCATTTGTTTAATATGTCCACATCTGTAACAAGGCCTGTTACACATGAAAACAACGTGTCTCAGGAAGTGTGACATAACGTCTTAAAATCAGGATATAATGAAATGATTCTGTTGGCCTGAGGTCATAGGTCAATGGATCCAGGGTGCTTCTGATTTTTACATCCATATGTCAGCTCATGTCATCTACATCATGTCGGGGGGAGGGGACAACAAACCAATTGAAATAAGAGGCGGGTTGTGACTGAGTTTTCTTACATCTCTATCCTAAATCACTGACACTAACATTCACTTGAACCGAGCTGTCGGCAGTGGCAGAATTCACAAACATCACCATGTACTGTGTATAATGTGACTAATTCCTGGTATCCAGCATTTGTGTGTCCATTGGATATAGGTTAGAATTTGTATCACAGACGAATAAAACCCAGGAGTTGGACGTTGAAAGTATGTAAAGTGTCATGCCACTGTTCGTTATGTTAGTTATGGACTGAATAAAACACCCTTTCATGGTCTCATGCTAGCCCCTTGTCCACTGATATAGCCACTGGATATGTCAGGAACACATTGAAATAATTCCTTTAAATTTGGTGCAAACATTTAGCTAAAACGATTTTGGTGGTCAAAGGTCAAGGTCAGTCATAAATAAACTAGGTGCAGCTAAGTTAAATTGTCTGTAGTTGTTACTAATTGAGAGAGCTGAGCTATTTATGATACAAAGATAGTAAACGTGTCTTATTTCTTGGTTATTGAGTTATGTAACTGATTAAGTTTATCCTTTTGCTCTGTCAGCATGCTAGCTTTTAGCATAAGCTCACCCATCACTCTTTGTGGTTCTTCTCTGTCAACCCACTGGTCTCCTCTGGCTCCAAAAAGCCAAGATAATCACAGCTAAATGTCTCCGAGTTTCAAAAGAGCAGGTTTTGTTACAGTGTTGTCAAATATTCGCCAATTGAAAATCCACCATTGATGGAGCCGTTAGGTTTCCTGATTCCACCAGATTTCATCACATGCTAATTTACATATTTGGTGATGCCACTGCATACGTATGTGTACAAGAGGATCATTCAGCCTGTTTATATGTACACCAATACTCCAATCAGAAGCTTATATTTCTTCCTACTCCTTTTTGACCATGCAAAATTCCGACTTGTATGAAGTTTAAATGTTATGTTATTTTTGTCTTATTATTATTTTGTTTAGTTTTGTTTTATTTTGTTTTTTCGCATGTTTAATATACATAAATAAATAAATTAAAATTGAATTCAAAAGTGTAATTAAAATTAAATAAAGATACATTTCTGCAGTTGGAAGATTATTAAATTGGTCATGAAAACAGATTAATCTTATTTATTTATTTCATTCTTTTACACTTGTGCATGTGTAAACACAATTAAAATTATAGAGAACAGAAGTTATATAGTCAAATGTGAGTGGAAGACAATAACAGGAAGTTTGAGTCTGCCATCACTATGGACGTACATGGTCTGAAAAAAATCTGATTATGGACTGGAGCACCTAAACCCGGGTTTTTTGATCATTGTACGTCTTAAGTGCATGTAAATGGGTCAGATCTGATTATTACAATTCTGCGATTACCCCCAGTTATCTGACTTTTATGGCCATGGAAACAGGTTCATTGTTTGCTTATAAGGTACAGCCATTCACCCTTTCGGCACAGTCACCATCCACGTCTTCTCATTGGTCGACTAAATGGAGTATTCCTCTCCTCCAGCCACTTTACCAAATCAGTTCAGAAAGCCAGAGACACATTCATGCAGAAACAGTCATCATATCCTTAAGAGTGTAAGTAAATGTCAGACACTGGTAGAAGATTGAATGTATGAACTTTCATTAGAAGAAATTCCCAAAATGTGAAAACATCATTTACGTGGTGGAAGGTAAAAAAAAAAAATAAAAAAAAAAAAAAACACATACAGTTGCACACAAAAACATCATCCACATAGTAATTTGTTTGGTTATATAGGTTGGCAATGATGCATTATGACTGGCATAGAAAAGGATATAAAACTAAATTAGAATCACGTCCACACTCAGGTTAACAGTAATAATAAACACTGGAAATAACAGAACTCCATTTTCAAGGTATGAGGTCTTAAACCATCAATAAACTAAAAAATGTTGGTAAATGTGCTAAAGGACATAATGTCACAGAGTAGAAGAACAGTTCACAATGTAAGGTTCATGTCATGTCAGTGTGAGGATAATAACTATTAGCTTAGGTTTATCTTTTTCAGACACAGTTTGTTGTCGACCATGAGGCTAAGTAGCTCTGCCAAAATGTCCTTGAGCAAGGTGTTGAATCTTCTGTGCCCTTCACTCTCTTCCTCTCTACTTTCTCTTCCATCTAAATAAAGAATTATAGATGACTGCACAGTTTCCTATGGGAGACCAAAAACATATAATGCGCCTGCCCTACTTTTACTTATTTCAGAGGTCACATAACAGTAACAGGCTAATTGAGCTCATTACCCAGGCAATCATCAATCTTTGATATCAGTGATTTTGTTATGACCAGTGTAATCATGTGTAATTTTTATCTTTTGTTCACTGACACAAACGCTGAAGAAACACACTCCATTGGCGCTACTCTATTAGCCATGTGGGCAATTAGAGGAACATTAGATGTACTGCCTACTTTACAATAATCATCAAATTATGATCGCTAACTCCTGTTGCATACAACCGACGTCATAAATGAACATGACTAACATAGTCACTCATGTCTAACTATCTGCTGTTGAGATATGTACTGTTTTATTCCTGTGTCTGTTACATTTACAGTGGCCTCTTCTGCTCTCCTGGTACTTACTAGGTTTTTAGCGTGCTGCTCTTAAAAGTTTCACCATACTTTGCATGAGGTCACCTTGGAAAGTCTGTGTCTCTGGAGAAATCTGATTTTTTTTTTAAGGTGGAATATGTCTAGTTTTAAGTCTGACACCTCTGCAGGGGCTCTGACTCAAAGAGGTTGTTATTACCAGTGTCACATGCACATTCACAAGGCGATAAAAAAAAAAAAAAAAAAAATGCGCAACACCACACAAAGGTATATGACTGCAGAAGTAAAAGCATTCCTGCATTTTCTAAGGCTACAGACCTTCCTCCTCTATACACACTGAAAACATGCTGCGATGAAAAAGTATTGATTCACCCTCTACATTTTCTGTTACACTGTAAATGGTTACTTCTTTTTCTGTTCCCTCTCCAATAAAAAACTGAACATATTAAACACTGCTAAGGTTTTAGACTCTTGTTGACCTCCACCATAAACATGGTGCCCTTCTTGTCAAAGCTCCCCTCTGCTAATAACATGACGAGGCTCGATCCCAGTCCATATTCAAAGATTCCAGAGGCCTTAGGACTGTCAAATGGCCACTTAGGTGAAGTCCATTTTGTAGAAACATTCATGCACATGTGTCATAAGCCTGTGTTTCTGCAGATCGTGCCAGAGTGAGTTTCTCATAGTTCATAGCATTGCAACATCAAAAAGATATGTGTGGTACCAGGCACAGCAAACCCCGCCCCTCACACATATTGTATCTTATTTTGGCGTCAATCCAGCCAATGTAGTTTAAAGTTAATTGAAAAAATATATATGTTTTATAAACATTCACCCATTATAAGTAAATGGGAGAAAAATAAATTTAAAGAATTAATTGAAAGTTTGAACTTTGACTTAGTTTTCTCAAAATGTAATCAGATATATTCTGGGTCACTGGCAGTCTATAAACCCAATTTGGTATGAATTCAACCAATAATTTTGCTGCTAGAGTGTTAAAAATCTAAGAAACAAACCACACCAAGAACAATGCCACTTGCTTCCTCTTCAGGGGGCGGGATAATAAAAAAAAAAAACAGTAAAAAGACATCAGCATATTGAGCAAAGCAGTATACCTTAATTAAAATGTCAACACTACATTACAAAAGAAGCAAACCTAAGTGTGGTGAATTAGTGGGGGTTTACGATGATCTAATTGCAGTTATGAAATGTAATATTCATTATTAAGTTTCCATTACAGTGTGTAATAAAAGTCGTGTTTTCATTTGATTAGAATATGTCATTTATATCTACCGGGTAGTAGGTCACCTTTCATAGAGTCCACAAAGTGCATTTGATCAAAATACACTTCCTGTTTTTATAGTGAATAGCATCAAATGTTAGGCTGCTTCACTTCTATGTTATGATACTATGTTTAAGTGTGGACCAGAGGTAATATACTCTTAACTAGAAAACAAAACAAACAAACAAACAAAAAAAAACACTAGCCACCACAGAAGAAGGTTTTAGAGGATTAAACTGGCTGCTATATGGTCCACTCGTCCACTAGATGTCATTGACATAAAAAAAGAAGACACAAAATCAGAGAACTGCAGGGAGACATAATACATATGTCACATGATATTTAAACATTTTATGCCTTTACTCAACCAGATCTGAAATGTCAGTATCCACACCAAGGCTGTTATATTATGAGCATCCATACAAACACTATCAGCAGCTCCTTCTGTTTCTGACTCCAAAAATGAACATTGATCACCTGTTGAAAGACACAAATTATTAGGGACCGAGCCGACAGGTGAGGGTCACTCTCACACACACAAGCTGTGTGTCAGAGTGACCTTTGACCTGGCGGCAAAGGCCCTATTGTTATTGCTTCG
>JAPSES010059788.1:0-11398 GCA_029822895.1 Maxillicosta whitleyi | reverse complement strand
CCGTAGTTACCGTGGAAACACCGTCATCTTCTATAACATTGATTCATCAGTAAAACCCATGGAGTTGGATCAATGACAGTGGATGGACACACTTTTTTATGTACAGTTAATGGTAGATTTCACAGAAAAAGTCACTTTTTCTTCAGTTTTCCATGTTTTTTTTTTTTTAATATAATAATCATCAACTTTAATCTGAGCTTTTATGAACATCTATATAATCAGTGAATCAAATATTGGAAAATACATGATGTTCACTGAAAAAAAAACCCAACTTGGAATACAGAGGATGAAGTCATAGTAAATATTGATAAATCATTTAAGAAAAGTTCAATATAGAAAACAGAAAACAATATTTCGGAATAGCCATAAACATAGTACTGTCTTTATGTGTTAAAGGGAACAAAAACAGGTCAGACTAAAGCAAACGTACCCTTCTAAAGGACATGAAAGTGACATAAATCAAGATTTAGGGCATGGTCTATGCTTCAGATGTATCACATGACATGGCTTGTAGCACCTTAAATCTTTATTATTTATTTAAACTCACTGTTCTATTAGAAGGGGGTAGGACTGGATAAGGAGTGGCTTTTTCCTACTCACTTTCAGGCAGAACAGTTGTTCCATTTTGTGTTTTTGTTTTGGTTTGTTTTTCCTGTTTTGTATTATATTTGTGTCTGAAATAAACTAAACCAAGAGCTGTAATATAGACCAGCCATGCGCGTTTCCTCCTCTGTGAATGCATTCATGTGCTTTTGACGCCCTAGTAATGTATAAATCCTCATTATCTCACATTACAATATGAAATAGTAATCATGTGTGCATCTCTCTGTTGTATAGTCATAGGTTGTATTTACATATGTGACTGTATTTCTTATGACTATCCTTATCCAGCAGCTTGTGATCTTTCGTTTATTCTTTTATTTATTTCAGGAAGATAATTGCCAAACTGGAGTTACACCTTTGTTTACGGTTGTGACACAATAAATAATGCATTTTTGGTTTTAATAAAATGGATATAGCCACACTGCTGTGCACTGTGAAAAAGCTACAACTGTCCAAAAACAATGACAAATACTGAATTCTTTGTGAGTAAATTACGGCTTTGCATTTCTAATTATAAATGATTCTTTAACTTATTTTCTCTTATAGATTTGTTGACTGTAGAACTTCCATCATTGCTTTTACTGGGTAAACTACACCCTAGCACCCAGGGAAGCTCATTGTTTTTACTTTTTTGTGCCTCAGAATGACAGAAACACCATTTACAAAGCACTTGATTTAGCTTTTAGTTTTATCATTAGTTGCCGCTGCCTGCTGTGTGTCTTTCAGCATCACACAGGTGTAGCAACAGAGAAAGAGCGAGAGAAATGCTGTTTATTTCGGTAATATATGTGTTGGGTATTTTTTTTTTTTTCTGTTTTATAAAGTGATAAGTTCTCCACTCCTTTCCTTTCTTTTATTCCTTTCTGTTTCTAAAACACTCATATGAAACCAGAACATTAATAAAGTGCTTGATTTAGTTTATATTTAATACTGTTCATAGTAATCATGCATGAATCCCATCTCAGTAACAGCCTAATTTTGCACAGGGTAAAAGAAGGTTAGGATACAGGAAATAGAAACATACTTTTCAGATGAACATGTCCCATTAAGAGGATCTGAGCTCCCTCCGGATCCTCTCATTCAGTTCGCAGCTTTTTTTGCCCGTCTATCAGACTGTTGGAGTTGGCATTCTCACATTTTTTTATTTTTTTTTTTAACACCACTAGACTCATTTATCTGTTGGAAGGACAGTCTAAATGAACTGCATCCAGATGAACCATACGTTCAATACTTTTTATGAGCTCCTGCCAAAATCTGCAAGAGCTTTAGTGTAATCTGAAACCACTACCCCTTCTACAGAGATGCCTCGCAGCAGCCATGTTCACTGCCTTCATATATTTCCTCCAATCTCTTTGAATCCCACGCCCTGTGGAGATGTGAAGATATAGTGTCAGCGGTTTTAGTGCAATATTTGCTTGCACAGCTCTCAGTGGGATTGCTTTTGCAAGATGCAGTTTCCGTTGGGTATCAGTTTACAAGAAAAATTAATTAAAGAACAGTGTTAGATCTATTACCAGTGCCCCCAAAATATTACTACAATGACAGAAAAACTATTGGAACTGTATGCTTTCCCAGATGTTTTTTCTTGCTTTTGTTTTTTTTTTTTCTTTTTTAAATATAGTCTGTTTGTTCACTGAAAATAACCGATATTAAAACAATTAGGAAAACTGCTCATCAAAAGGAGTTTGCTCTAAAACAAGTTGTTGAACCAACAAGTCCAACATTTATTGATCCTTTACCCCCTGAAAAACTCTATTGCCTGCTGCTTTACCCACACTATAGTGAGTTTGTGCTGTGTCTCTTTTGTCACTCACTCACTTAATAATATTCAGTGAGTAGAAATGCGATAAGAATAATCTTAGCTTTCCCCCAGCCCCATTACACACACACACACACACACACACACACACACACACACACAGCAGCTCACCCACCTCCTTAACGCGTGGTTAGACATTGATGGTGAAGTTCCCGTAGGTGGCAATCTTTGCCTCAGGAGAAGCTGTTCCAATGTGGGCCTAGATTTTTTCAAGGATACAGTAGACAAAAAAAAAAAAAAGTTGGGGGTGGGAAGTACAGAAAAATATATGATTCTTCGGGGAAAGAGTGGGGAAGGATATTAAACATTCAAAACCCATGACTCAAGAGTTTGCACAGAGGCAGAAACGAATAGGAAGACAGAGATGGAGAAGGTTACCCTCACTAAACCATCATAGGTCTGGTAAGCTGAACAACCTGGATATAGAAGTATAGCTGAGAACACTGCAAGAAATGATATCATGCCCTTTTGGATTGCTTTGTTTGTCTTTCTCAGTCACCCAAAGACATTGTGTTGCATACCTGAGGCAATCTTACATCATTCAAACAGCAAAATCACTCAGACTGGAGAGAAAACAGCAAGACAAATAGTTATTATGTAGCTATGGGGAAAATAAAGTAAATCAGGGGTGAAGTTAGGTTAGATTTTAGAGAAAAATATGCATAAGGAAGAAGGTGAGATTCGCTGGAGAACAAAATAGAAGAGCCGTGTGTGTGTGTGTGTGTGTGTGTGGGGGGGGGTAAAGCTGCTTTTTGGAAAGGTAGATAAAAGTATTAGTAGTCTTCTATATTCCAAATACAGACACCTCTGGCCATGACCGTTTGCTATGAGCATGTCTTGCACATCATATTGCTTGGAAACTATGTAAAATATATTTCCTTCATTTTTAGATTCAAGTTATTACAGACTACAAATAAAGTAATTTGTAACATGAACAAATGTGGAAAAAAAATAGCTATAACTTCAAAGCATAATATCATCACAGTTGCTACCTGACATAGATTAGATTGGAGAGCACAAATAGTAAGAAGCCGCTGGTGTCATGTTTTGTCAATTTTGTTTAGTACCTTGTGTTTGTCTATGCCTACACATTTTTTATAATGAAAACACTGAAGTACATTTGTACACGCTGCCTGGGTGTAAAGATTGCAGGCCAGAGGAGGAAGAAAGAAACTTCTACAAAAGTTCCGCTGACAGTGAGTGACAGGAGAGACTCTTTTTAGAAAATGTTAATATCGCCCACTGAAAAAAAGTCTGTTCTCCAGAGACCCGTTTAACAAGGAGAAAACAGAGGTACAACATCTGTCTCCTCTCTACCACCTGCAAACCCAGGCCATCATATACACTACATATGCAGCCAAACATTGGATATGTACCAAGAATGGTTGGAAGAGATCCCAGACTGTTGTAGTCCTGTGCCTTGTTAACATATTTGGCTTTGGTAGAGAAGCAGAGCTCTTCCCTCTGTGTGGTCCGAATGGAGAGACACAAAACAATGATTTAACACAAGATCTGAGACAAAACCTCAGAGCCAGTTAAGTTTCAAAGAGATTTATCATGAACCGGCCCAAGAATAGTACTCTATATGTAAACTATACAGTAGGGTTAGGAATCTCAGGGAACCTCGTGATACGAAACGATACATGGCTCACAATAATGATAATATTTTTATTTGACTATAGTGCAATTATCAATATATTGCTCTAAATAACCTAAAATATATTTGTGTGTTTATAGGGGTGAAACAAAACCAAACAAACAAAAAATAAATGTCACAGTTAATATTTTGCAGCATAATTTAACCAGAGTACAAACAGCAACAGTGCAAAAACTACGACAGAGCATTAGGGCCATTCATGAAAGAGATGATATTTTTTTGATATGACGAGATTAAAGTCAACATGTCAACATTAAAGTCAACATGTCGACATTAATCTCAAAATTCCGAGAATAAAGTTGAAATTGGATGTCGACTTTAATATTGATGGGTCGACTTTAAACTCAACATGTCAACATTACACTTGGAAATGTCGAGAATAAAGTTGATGTCCCATAAAGATTAAAGTCGACATCAAATTTTAATTTTATTCTCGGAATTTTGAGTTTATTGTCAACATGTCGAGTTTAAAGTCGACCCATCAAGATTAAAGTTGACATCTAATTTCAACTTTATTCTCGGAATTTCGACTTTAATGTTGACTTTAATCTCGTCATATCAAAAAATATCTTCTCCTTCATGAATGGCCCTAATGCTCCATCGTAAAAAACAATGACACTGTTTTATTGCAACATTTTTTAGGTGTCGGACAAATGGTGACACCATTTTAAATAGTGTGATGTCATGAGTTGTGTAAATATGCATAACACTTTTAACTGGCGTGTTATTTGTATGCATTATAAGCTGTCCACATGTATGTTCATGCCGTTACTAGCCCCTTGTCCAACCTGAATTGATACGTCAAATACTATACACTTAGGGTTGGAGGTTATGGTTATGTGAACCAGAGGTGTTGGTGTACATTGACACGCCACCAAATGGCCTTGAATAACACGTGAAAGGTCGTGACAGTATACTGTATGTATAGAACGCCAAATGCCATAAGAACCGGCGTGTCGTATATGAGAACAGTCTCATTTTAAAGTCATTCACAAAGCACATCTCATGTCTTTCAAGTGTGTATGTTTATCGTGCCACTCATGTATCGTATTTTCGTGAGACAGTTCATACATATTGTAAAGTCCTAATCCAGCTTTGTCTCGTCTACACTATAAAAACCAGACTTTAGATTTATTCAGTTTAACTTCACTGCTTAAATCTGCCATTATAGCATAGTTGTTTGTTTTTTTCTTCCTCTATGACCCCAATGAACCCAATTTTCAACTACTGGCACAAGGATCACCCCCTGGATGACCCAACTCACTAACGAGGAAGTGAAATGTGTTTATAGCAGCTATATTTGAATAGTTTTTTTTTTTTTTTTAAATAATACACAAGAGCATCGATAATCCATTGTAAGATTAAATATTGTGATAGTTCATCATGTTGATATTTTGTCGGACTCCTACTATACAATCAATTTTAAAATCAGACTACATTTGTTACAGTCACTTACACTGGGACCCATGGAGAAGCACCTCTCAGACATCCAGTGCATGTCAGGAACCTGGGAGTTGTTTTTGACCAGGACTTATCATTTAATGGACATATAAAACAAGTGTCTAGGACAGCCTTCTTTCATCTCTGTAACACTGCCAAAATTAGGAGCAGCTTGTCCCAAAGCGACAGAAAAACTAGACCATGCATTTGTCTCTTTCATGCAGGAAGGATGTCCAAGTCAAGCCCTAAAAAGAATCCAGTGAATCCAAAAGTGCTAACAGGACTCAGAAACAGAGATTCTATTTCTACGGTGTTGGCCTCTCTTAATTGGCTCTCTGTAAAATCTAGAAGTGGATTTAAAACCCACCAGTTGCCCTTAACAATAATCTCCGTCCAATATGAACGACCATATAACCTTAACAGAACTTTCTTCTATACAAGTGCAGGTTTCTTGTGGTTCTGGCAGTTTTTAAAGCCAGATTGTGAGGCAGAACCTTCAGTTATCAAGCTCCTGTCCTTTTTGTCCTTTTCCCTCTATTTGCTCCATCCTCTAGGTGTCTCTGGTTCTGGAGCAGGACTCTCCTGTTGTGTGGTTCTGTTCTCCAACCTGCCCAGTGTTAGACTGTGTCGTCCAGTGTCTGTGTTGTTTGTTCCACTTCCTCCATACTTCATCTCTGTCTCTCCTGTTTTCCTTCACCCCGACCAGTCGAGGCAGATGGTCGCCTACCTGGAGCCCAGTTCTGTCACAAGTTTTTTCTTCTATAAAGGACACTGTCACCATGGACTTGTTATCTGAGGTTTTTTTAAGCTCTTCTCGTATCACATTTTTAAGGGCCTACAGAGACACCGAACTTTGATCGTCAAAATCCTTCCAGTTCATTTGCGAATAAATGTTTCTGCCAAATGTTTGCTATTAATAGTGACAGCCTGAGCTGCAGATTTGTTTTTGTCTTGGTTCCAAGGCTTTCATTATGCATTGTTCCAGAATGATCTAATTTGTAATGGTTCTGAAAATAATGGATCTTAAAATAATGTTCTTAACGTATGGGTACTTCACAAAAACATTAAAACTGATGTTCACAATTGGCGTTAAAACTAACTGTGTATCATGGACAGTTTTGTGTAAGTTACTTACAAACTGTAATACATTACATAATACTTGTTACTGTTATTTAACAGTAATTCTTTACAATATCACTGAATCAGACATCCCAAGTTCCAAAACTCATTTCAGGGAGATCAAACCTAACCCCCCACCCCCCGCTAACCTCCACCCTTCCCAACAACCAACCCATCATAAACACACAACAGAAGGACACTTATTTTCACCAAATTTTTACTTTTTATTAACTCTCACGGGCTGCACTGACTAAGTGATGACCGTCGCAGAGAAAGTAAATTGAAGCCCCGCCTACACTGAAAGCTTATTGGCTAGTTTTGCTTATTGAAATCAATCAGTGCTTTCTTTGGCCAGCGCTCACTTGAACAGACACACATGTAGTCATGCACAGGTTCCACGAACAGTCTCTCTCTCATTTGCACGGTACAAAAAAACAAAAACAAACAAACACCTGGCATAGTCTAAAATCCGGGATATTTTATCCGACTCACAGGCACCAGGGAGCCACTATAGATATAAGGGAGACTCCCAGAACTTCCAGGAGACTTGGGATTTCTGCATGACTCCTGTTACATACAGAACCCCTCCACCCAAATACAAGGTATAGGAGAGCCTTGGGAAGCATAAATTTGCCCCTGAACTACATGTGGATGCATACCTCGGTAACGGTAAGTAAGCTATGGTCGACGATGTTCAAATCGCAGCAGGAACGGTTGCATTTTTTTTTCAACATTTTCCATTTTCAAACAGCCAGGTCAACGCATTGGCAGACCACAAACAGGAAATAGAACCTTCCTGCTGCATTTTTGATTCCTTGAGGTCTTGCTGTTTTTTTCTTGGTTTTGTTTTCATTTGAGCAGTTAAATTATGGGCAAAACGTGTGCTGTAATGCACGCTGTTGAACATTCTTTAAACTACTACATTTCAGCAAAAGGTAATCCATTACTCTGAGGGATCACTTTGGTAATGCGTTACTCCCGACATTGATTGTGGCATCTCTGAATTCTAACAGACACTATTAGAAAGTGCCTAATATAAAATGTAATTGTTGCATTCAGATTACATACTAAATATAATGATTAAGTTTTTTTTTTTTTTTTTACTGGAACCTTCACGCCCCTACCCGGTCCTTGAAAACGTGTTTCTGATTGAAACTGGTCCCTCGTGCAAAAAAGGTTGGGTACCATTGGCTCACTCAGGGCAAGATGATCATTAGTGCCTGAAGGTTTTGATACTGAAGATGTCAAAGAATGAACAATAATCAGAGAAAGAAACATGGTGCCACAGGTGAGTTTGCACAGTTAACTCAAGCTTCCTGTATAAGGTAGAACGTGATATCATGAAATCCCATAAATATACACGCCACCTTTAATTGGCGTGTTATCTGTACGCATTACAAACTTTCTACGTGTATGTTCACACCATCTCAAATATTCAGGGTTATGGTTCTGGTTATGCGAGAGATCTTGACAGAATTGGACACAGGACCAAATAGCACTGAATAAGACGTAAAAGGACACAAATGTGTACATACATATAACGTGACAAATGCCATAAGAACTGGCTTGACATACAACGGAATTTCCTGCGATCATTCTCAGAAGGTAAATGCACCAACCAAACCATGTTACAGTTTGTGCTGCACTTCTGTGAAATAGCAGAGGCTTTTTGTATGCAAAGGGGTTGATTTTGCACTGAATATACAAATATTCCCTTATTTGTATCTGTGCCAATGACACAGCTGTACTGTGATACTATTTTTTTTTTTTTTTTTTATCACTTTCTTGCTGTATTTTCCAAAAGCTGTGCAATCTTTTAGTGGAGTTGGCTCTGAAACTCTGCATACTGTGGTTTTAACTTGATTCATTAGGCTATAGTTCTCATTTGTCTCAGTCCAGCGGCATTAATTCCACCTTTTTAAGGACTTTCATACATCAATCATTTGCTGCAAAGTATTGCTGACTCTCGGGTCACTGAGTGGGCGGCTAAAGTTTCTGGTAACTATTTGCGTCTTTAAAAAATGAGCTCCCTGGATTTGCCACAGTTGGAAATCGCTAAAGAATTCTGCACACAGTATGGGAATGATTCATCATTTGTAACCCAAGGCTTCTGCTATCATTGAAACAGCATTTTTCTATTCACTTGATGATTTGAAGTGACAGTCACCATGTCCCCTCAGCGTGACTCTCTGGGTCCCTGGCGAACTCGGAGGTTGTTGTCTGTTTGATTGGCTGGGCAAAATATTGAGGAGAGTGGGCCAGTAACAGAGCAGGAAGGCAGAGATAACAGGCTTATCACCAGGTGAGAAACAATGAGAGCAGAAAATCCCACTTTCTTTTTATTAAATTGTCTACAATATTGATGATGGTTTTAAAATATTTTACCTCTCCTCTAAAACTTGCACAGGTTTTCCTCTTCATGATCTCAGCTGTATGCTGTGATTACTCTGTGTACTATAATTTTGTTCTATTTATTACTCAAAACCTCAGTCACATCAATATATTTGGCTGGCCTGCTTTTGATTCACATATAAAATAAAACCTAGAGGATGTTGCTATTTTGTGTGCTTCAACCAAATCATGAATAAAGTGAAACAAATTTCAGGATTCATCCATTTCATGAAAATATTGCTTGTAATTTTTTGCATATTCCTTTTGAGAGAATCCAATAAATGACAATAAAAACATAATCTAATTGACGGAACGAATAAAAAATGTAATATCCAAAGGTAGTAGGTAGATAGCATAGACAAGAACGTAAAAAATTAAAACTGTAACAACTCAAGTTATAAGTAAAATAAAGACCAAATAAAACACTATATACAGTATGTATGGTCTGATGCACTAACAAACATGGACCACACACGTTCACAGATGTTTAAAATCTCAAAGTAATGTGAAATTATTTATACATGCTATGCAATGGCAAACTATATACTAAAATGCAACTAAATAGTCTGTTAGTCAGGGGTATTGTCTTGTTTCGCAACACTATAATAATGCTTTATTCACTACAGTATGTCTCCTTATTCAGAGCCTCCAGACACTGAGCAACATAAAATATATATCAAAGAATTACAGAACATATAAACAACTCAGGCTCGGGGTCCAAATGTAGTAGTGTATAAAATGTGAACTGGAAGTGACGGTAAATCCCAGGTTGTTGTCATTTTTTGTTAGTTTGATAAGAACAATTCTCCAGTGATGAATGAATGATGCAATTTTCTTTTCAAAAAGTGTAAACTTATGTCTTTCAACATTTTCACCAACACAGAAAATACTAAAATGAAGATGAGATAAAAAAAAAAACAAAAAACAACAACATCAGAGCAGCTGGCTGGCTCAGTGGTAAGGGTCGCAGGTTCAATTCCGGCTGGAGACGCATGCAAAAAAAAAAAAAAAAAAAAAAAGCCCAAAAAAATGAGCTGCCAGTGAGGGTCCTTGGGTAAGACCCTTAATGCTCCCACCCAATTAGAGCTCGTGCCTCACAGCAAGAAGGTCCATCGGGTCTTTCTGTGTGGAGTCTGCATGTTCTCCCTGTGGGTTCTCTCCAGGCACTCCGGCTTCCTCCCACTTCCAAAACACATGCACTTGGGGAATAGGATGATTGGTAACACTACATTGGCCCTAGTGTGTGCACGTGTGTGTGTGAATGAACTGTGTGGCCCAGGAAAGAAGTGCCAGCTCATCCAGGGTGTACCCCGCCTTCCACCCATAGTTGCTGAGATAGGCTCCAGCCCCCCGCGACCCCAAAAGGGACTCAGCAGTTGAAAATGGATGGATGGATGGAAGGATGGACAACATCAGAATGCAATATTTAAAGCCCTTGAATATATATTTATTCTAATCCTATAATCTGCATTTTCAAAGATTTTGATTAATAAAAATCTATCTATCTAGTACACCAGGTTTAACCCATCATACAAAATTATACATTCCTATACCACAGGAATGTAAATAGACTTTTTACACCTGCTAATGATAAAGCATATGCACTCTGACTTTGTGATTGTTTGTCATCCCCACACTTCCACTTATGTTTCTCTTTATCTTGATCTGGTAACACTTTCCCAGGCTTTTTCAAAAGGCTGTGTCTCCATAATGAAGGGCTGATGGGAGAGGTGGAATTGCTCATCTTATACTGACATTCACAAAGGTCAGCACTTCATCCATCAACCTCTCTATACATCTCCCCATCAGCCCATCTCTCCTCCCTTATCATTCAATCCAGCAGTGTCACAATGCCAGCAGTTCCCTGAGTGCAAGCGTGATCATTATCATAAAGATTGCAGAAGTGTATAATAAAAACCTACTCAGACAAATGAAATAATGTCGTTATTACTCTTCCAGATAAAGTAGAGAGAGGAATATAGAACTTTGCATCACCGCTAGTGTTATATTTTACTCTGATGTCAATCACACTGCAACGAAAAACAACGTTTCTGACAGAAACCTTAATGATAGAGCAGGTGATTTTAATCCAGTATACTTTCTTCATTCTCTTTTTTAATTTATTCGTTAAATCCATAAAACTCCATAGGGACTCCTAGTTGTAAATTCTGTGGGAGCTGAAAAGAATCAGATGTTTGTCCATATCCCTGACTGAATATGGAGGGAAAAAATATCCATGAAGTCGATCTTCACACTACTCACGTTTAGGGGTGGGTACAGGTCTGCCTCATTCAGGTCCAGAGGATCAGGTCCAGGTCCGGACCTGTACCTGTACCTGATTCTGTACAGTAGTCCTAGTTACCTAGTAG
>JAPSES010059757.1:0-11399 GCA_029822895.1 Maxillicosta whitleyi | reverse complement strand
AAAATAACTGAGAAGCACTGAGTTATATACTTGACTGGGGGAGGGGGGGGGGTCACTTTGTTTTCAGTTTTCTCTGTTTTGTTATAATAACATCTGAATGTACTTTGAGTTTTCATGAGCATCTAAATTAAGAATTGGAAATGAAATATTGTAAAACAGATGATTTACAAAGAAAAGTGAAAAATACACAGGATAATATCATAATAAATGGTCATAAATCATTTCAGAAAGGTTAAATAGACAGGAAAAATATTTGGGAAATGCTACAAAATTAGCACTGGGGTTTATAGGTTACATTTTTTTTTTCCCTGTGCTGATGTTTTCCAAAGCTGCAGAGCACTGAGCTCTCTTAGCCAGAACACATTATGGAGAAAGAAAAAAACACATGCACTGCAAAAATCTAACTCTTTATCAAATGTATTTTTCTCATTTCTAGTCAAAATATCTCATCACACTTAAAATCGGACTATTTTATAAAGAGAGATATAAGAACTTATTTTTAGACAAAAGATCTTGAAAATCTTATTTCAAGAATTCTTATGAAGATAATTTGAACTTCTTTCATTGGCAGATTTTTATTTTTTGCTTAATTCAAGATGTTTTTTGTTTAATTCAAGCAAAACAAAAAAAAAATCTGCCAATGGTACAAGTGAAAATAATCTTAGTAAGATATCTTAAAATAAGATTTTCCAGATCTATTGTCTAAAAATAAGTTATAATAATATCGCATTGAAAAGTTGTTCTTTAGTTGATTATGTCTTATTTTAAGTGTGATGGGATATTTTGACTAGAAATGAGCAAAATACACTAGGAAAGGTTTACATTTTTTCCTGTGTAAATTATACACCATTTTTATGTGTGTCTATAGGTTTGAAGTATAGAACTCAAAATTCTACCATTATCAGAACAAGTGCTTATTCTATGTGATTGTACATTGCCAACATTTAGGAGGGAAAACCTCTTTGGGTGGGGCTATCCATGTGTAATTATCTATGAACTGCTTGGTTCATTCATGTCCTAAGTTGACATCCACTTCCATGTGCTATTATCTAAATGTAATAATATCTGCAATCACAGTACATTGTAAATGTGAGTGCTTTCTTTTGCCTGATTTAATCTCATTTATGTCATCCCATTTCCCAACTTCCTACGCCTTTAGTTAATTGAAGTATTCTTGAAAAAAAAAAAAAAGTTAAGAAATGATTGTAAAGAAAGGAGCCCACAGTTGATGATATCCTCTCTTTATTTTACATGATCCCAAAATACTCAGAATACGTGTAGGTTTGTGTTAAGAGAAGTCAGTGTGCATCTCAGTTCAGTTTGGTGTGATTGTTTCAATGCAAAAATATATGAAGAGCTCTTTTCCAAAATGCTATAAAAGCCATTTAATTGCAATTTCTTATTTTATTTTTTACAATCTCATTTTAAGACAGCATCAGGAAAATATCTCCATTATAATATGAAACATTATGACATAGATTTCATTGATATTGACAGAGAAAGACAATAAAAACACTAGATTTTTGAAAATGGATATGTAGCGTTTTGGAAAAGTGCTCTTCATATTTTAATCCAGTGTTTTTCAACCTTCGAGTCAAGACCCCACGTGGGGTCGCCTATAATTCAAATGAGGTTGGCTGAAATTTCAAATAATTCATAAAAGGAAAAATTTTAAAATTAAAAACAAAAAACTTAATTAAAAAAATATATGGTGAGTTGAGAGAGACAATTACAATTCCATAAAAGATGTGAAACTGAAGCACTGTGGTACTGTTTACCTTTCAAACGTTTACTGTGGTCGGTTACATAATTCATAATTTGAGTTATTGTTTGTTCAGAGTTAATTTCCATCCTTGTAAATACAAGCTGGACTTGTTACATATCCTGACCAAGGAAAGTCAAATCCTCACTTTGTGCAGTAATCTGAACCTGACTTTTCTGCCTCCATCCATAATAATATACATTATATAGACTAAAAGTCATCTAAATGAATGTTTATAGTATACCAAACTATTAACTTTATGTATAAAGCACTTTAAAAACAACCACAGTGGACCAAAGTGCTGTATGGGAAAATAAATAAATTTTTTTAAAAAAACCAGTAAAATACAAAAATAGATAAAAGATCTAAATAAAAAATTAAAAAAAACAACAAATTAAAAATAAGAGTCACTAAAACCAACACCAAGTAAAACACCTGAGTAAGAGTGATACATCGAAAACGCCTCACATGGTTTCAAAAACCAAGGAGAAAAAATAGGTTTTAAGAACAGATTTAAAAGCAGACAGAAGAGGCCTGTCTGATATGGAGGCAGGCCATCCCATAGTTCATCCATCATACATGACCAAAAAAAATGTTTCCACTTTGAATGTCTGGTGGTCCTCAGACATTTAAGATGTCAGGTAGAAATTGTTTGAACATGAAGTCTCTAGGATTTAAACCCTAATTAAAGTAGATTACATATAAGGCTGTATTCAGTTAGTCCATATTTTGGCCACATTTCCCCTCAAATAGAGATAAAACTCACTGGTGACAAAGAGGTCACATAAACCAGATGTTGCTGGTCGTGAGGAATTGTGGGATATGTGAATAGGCCGAATAGAAACATTAGCTTACCACTGCTAATCACAGGGGTCACGCTAACTAGCTAACATGCTAACTAGCATCTGTAAAGGAGGATTTGGGTAATGATCTTATGTCCATGCACCAGGTAAAATATTACTGAAAATTGATTAACAATGTCTTACACTACTGTGTTGAAGCGAAACGTAATCTGCTACTGTAATGTATTACTTTTCTAAAATAAAAATAAAAAAGCCCTTCTAAAAACAAGGTAGGCCTATTTTTGCTAGAATTAAGTCAAAAAAAAAAAAAAATCCCAATGGAAGAAGTGAAAATTATCTTGGTAAATTTTCTTGAAATAAGATTTTCAAGAGCTATTGTCTAAAAATAAGTTCTTGTGTTTCACTGACTCTTTAGGTGATTATGTCTTATTTTAAGTGTGATGACATATTTTGACTAGAAATGAGAAAAATACACTTTGTAAGGTTTAGGTTTTTGTAGTGTAACCCATGCCACACTAGCCTATATCAAGGGGTAGTGCCAATTGCAAAGGCCAAGGGGTGAATGTGGATTGAACCCAGATCTATTTATACTGCTATCTTTGGAAGAACTTCAGAGCTTTTTATTAACATTCTAAGGATAATTTTAGGTGATTTTTTTTTTATATATTTGAAAGAAGAAATTTATAGACTGAACTAAAGATATATTGTTTGCTTTGAGATTATAGTATGAAATAAAAGTCCTGTTTAAAATAAAATAAGACAGACAGATCTTTACTCCCGACACTGACGACATGACAACATTGGTCATACTGGTGTACGATCAGTTCAACCATAAAAGAGGTTCAGTTTTTTTTTTTTGTTTGTTTGTTTTTTTTAACATCTTCATAGTATTAGTTTGTTTGTATGACCTGTTGGATTTAGTAGCTGCTAACTAACCTACCTTACACAACTTAAGAGAAAAACTGAAGTGGATTATAAATACAACAAACCCGCTGTGTCAAAAAACAACCAGAGCCACAGGAGAAGATCCTGCAGAACATCTGTTCTAAAAACGTGCAGCTAAAGTGCTGTCAGGTTGTGTATGCCGTCACATTATCCCTTCTACTGTCTTTGGGTGTGTCATCAATCTTGGGTTTTAGATTTAGATTTTTTTCTTTCCTGTGTAGGGGTTGAAACACTCCTCTATGACATGAGACAAGCCCTTGTGACCTGTTACGTCATCAGTGGTCATTGATTTATTTACCTTTGGAGTAACGTGACTTGAACTGGTAGTGCGTAGAGGTAAGGGGGGGACCGGCAGAACGTATTAACGCTAACTATGTTACACTTAATGATAAATTGAACTCATTAAACAGCTTTGTTTCCATACTTATCATTTTTTTACTTCTCTCTTTTTACTCACAATTTTGGGACCCATGGCTGCACGTTTTTACGCAACGCAAACTACTTCAACTGAGCGAGCGGCAGAGGCAGCATCTCTCTCAGGCATTGAGGGAGGGATTTCGGCCAATAGCATATCAGCATCTAAGTGATGCCATGACGCCAACAGTCGTACGCACGCACACTGACCGCCAATTTGAATTTTTGGCCGCGCGAGAGAAATTGTTGTTGATGTCGTAAAGTGGGGAAAACGTGGTAAGGCGGGGGTGAAAAAAACTGCGTATCTCACATCGTAAAGTGAAAAAAATGTAACGTACTACTGTACCACTACCCCTTCACATGAATGAACAAAATAAAGGGGGAGGGGCCAAGGGGTGAATTTTACCAAAACATCAAAAAGTGACAAGATTGGATTAAAACCACGAAGAATCTAAGTGGGAAAAAATGACAAAACCTAGAAACCTTACTGGACAAACATCTAAACGAAAAGAATTGAGTTTGATGATGAAATTACAGCATTTATTCTATATGGATGTGTTTGATTATGAGGCTTATATACTGTATAAGGTTATTATGTGATGTTGATATCTTTGCATCTGGAGTTCAGGCTAAAGTGTAACATTTCTGACCTTGTTTGGATGATTTCAAATAGATCTTTAGTTCAGATATTGACAGAACACTACCAATTATGTGCCCTGTGAACACAGAGTTGTGGACTTTACATAAATTCACTATCTTGTGAGCTATACAGTGGGGGTGACACTGTTACTCACGCTAGCTGAAAACAAAACCAAAACGTAACATTTTTTCAATGTTCACCCCTGACCTAAGTACCTCTCATGTACAGTGGATCCTGCGCAACATTTTCAGAAGAACTGCCCCCCCCAAGTGCTCTATGGGCCCCATACATTTCTCGTGTTCTGTGCATGACTGTACAGGAAACAGGATGGGATTTATGGTTTTACTGTGGAAATTTCTTAGGAACAGATCTATATTATAAAAAGTCAGTTGATCCAGCATGTGAACATTATAACACACAAGAGGTTTAGTCTGAAGACAAAATAGATAGTGTTGATTTGTTGATGGTGTTGGCAACTGTAAGTGTATTCTGTTGAGAGTGTGCGATATAAATACTTTACAAATAGAAAAGGCAGAGGAAAAAAAGGTAGCAGGAACATAAAGTAAAACACAGATCAACATTGTCATGAACTGCTAAAGAGCTCTTCCCTCTTCCAACAATGTTAACCTTAAACATAAAAACATAAACTTCTCCTGTTTTTGCATGTACATATGTACACATGTCCATATGGACAATGGGAACACAGACAGGATGGGGGTGGGCTGGTGAACGTACCAGCTAGATTATGTGTCTGAAGTCACACGAGATTTTACTTCCTACTTTAAAAGCCAAAGTCAAAAACAAAACAGAACAGATCAGCAGGAAGGAGTTGAACAGATCATCCCTGAATCTGCTCAGTATATGGACTTACTTAACAGTTATGGTATAGTAACGATGGAACTGCCTACAAGGTTTGTAAAAGCTTTTTTGTATATAACTTCTTAATGTTTTATTTATATTTTCACTATGAATACTGTAAATTTTAAAACATACATGCACATTTAATATGCATACATTTCACATATTAAATGATTAGAGATATGAATTAAAAAACATACTTACGATTGTTTTACAGATGAGTATTTCTCTACAGCGACGGTTAAAATGTTATTTAAAGGCACAGAGTCTTGCTAGAACCAATCTGAAGCATAACAAACATAATGATGTCTAATATTGTAAAGAAAGAGTAAAGTATCAAGTGACACATTTGTTCATGCACAGATGACATATTCAGTCCATATACTATCATGTGTTATCTCTCTTTTTTTTTTTTTTTTTTTTACATAACATAGCAATGTTTCTCATAGGATTTTGTGAGACTGTAGGTCTTTAAAAGTACTTTTAACGTGTGATTCATACTTTGTGAAATCAATAGTGAAATAGTGTTGGTAAGGAAAGATTTAAACTGTATTTGGTTTGTTATGACACTGCACTTTCTGCTATCCAAGTTATTAGTAGGAAACCCTGTACATATTTTCTTTGTTCTAATTTTAATGTTGTTTAAATTACTCTGTCGCTCCACAGTTTCTCATTTGCTTCCAGCAACACTACCATATATGAAGATCTGGAGAACAGCACTCTGTGTGCTGAAACACAGACTGAACAGGCGTTCTCTGAGGCGGTTCCTGTGTATGTTCTGGTCATCTCTGTGCTGGGAATCGTACTTAATATTCTGGTCCTGCTGGTGTTCTGGATCCACAAGACTCCCTGCACCGTACCTGAGATCTACCTGAGTAACATGGCGGCTGCCGACCTCCTCCTGATGTGTTTTCTACCCTTCTGGGCTGTCACCATAGCCAACAAATACAACTGGTTCTTCGGTCCCCACATGTGTCGACTGGTCAACCTCTGCATTGTCATGAACGCCATCTGCAGCATCTACTTCCTTGTTCTGGTTAGCATCGACCGTTTTTTGGCCCTGGTGCATCCTCTGTCCCATGGCAGGATGCGCAGCTGCAAATGTGCTAAACTTTGTTGTCTGCTGGTCTGGTGTTTCGGTTTGATCATGAGCATCCCCACACTTCTGTGCAGAAAACTGAAACATGACCAATCAAATATCACTAACTGCATCCTTGGTTGCTCTATGACCGTGTATTACATAAATGAGGGCATTCTGACAGTGATTGGATTCATAATCCCTGTTGTGATTATTTCCTACTGCACGGTCAGGATAATCCGATCTTTGAATAAGCGGCCAATCGAGAGCTTAGGAAGTCACAAGAAAGACTACAAGGCCAATGCTCTGGTGCTGGTGGTGCTGGTGGCGTTTCTCATCTGCTGGTTACCATTTCACCTGACTAGGGTAGTCGATGTGTTCCTGCAAGCTGAAATTATTCCTGGATGGGACAGTTGTGACTTTGTGAAAAACTTTGAAATGTGTATGCAGATCTTCAACTACATTGCATTCTTTAACAGCGTCCTCAACCCCATTCTATACGTCATTGTAGGAAAGACTTTCCGTGGCAAAATGTTGGAAGTACTTTGTAATTTCACCATCATAAGAGTTTCAACCTCACAAACCACTGCCAACGCTATTCTACAATCAACAGAATCCAAATTGTGATTTTTTTTTTTTTTTTTTTCTGTTTTTGAAGCCTTTTGTCAGGACAATCGGTGTTTAAAAAAAAAAAAAAAAGTTCTGTCAAAATTTGTATAAAAAATTTATCATCATGTTGTGCTTAATTCTAGTCTTTTATTTTAAATTAGATTATATCCAGCAGCAGCAGTTCAGAAATCATGTGCAGTTGCCAGTATTTTGAGTTTATTATTAATTAGCTTGTTTGTTTACATAATAAATAAATGGATGGGTACTGGCGGCTCATCCAGGGTGTGCCCTGCCCTCCACCCGTAGTTGCTGAGAAAGTAGGTTCCATACGTAATACATACATTTAAAAAAAACCTACATGAAATGGACAAACCGATCTCTAACTCATACTTTTAAGGGCCACCGCAGGGAATAAGGTATTATGTTAGTTGCAGTCTGTCATTTGTGTCACTAAATACCATGCACTGAATTGTTTATATATTTTTTTTAAATAAATCCTGTTGATATGAATCATTACTTTACACAAATCATTACTTTATTCACCTTTCCCTATTTTAAGCAGCTACCTGATAAATTTATATAATGAATATGCTTTATAAATGATGAATTCAGTATTTGTTAATGCTTAAGTAATGCTTGATAGTGTGTACTTATTATAAAGTGTTACCGAAACACTCACCATTCTACCTGCAGAGTACCTCCACTGAGACAAAGTAGACTAAAACTAAAATCTCATAATATTTGTTTTTCAGATTCCATGGTCAAATTCTCTAAAGAAGGTAGAAAAGTGACATTTCTTTACAACAAAATCCAAGTTTTGATTCCAATTCCAATAAAACTGAATGAAACGGCTTATCTGCAATTTAGTTTTCTGAGAATTTGCTGAATTATAATAAATAATATCTCTTCCATTTTCCACATTATATCGTTCGACAAGAAAACACATATCTGCTTATGTACTGGTGCACATTGCATGCATTTACATTTTCCAGTTTGTTGTACCATTTCTTTGTCCCATTAATTTACTATTCAAATTCACATATCCTGCAGTATTATGACACGAATACACAACTGTGGAACTTTGGTTACTGTACTTCACAATACTGTATATCAGTGGTTAGGTAATTTGCATCATCAGCAAATATTACGACTGACGTAACTTTGTATTAATACACTAATGCATGAATAAACAGTCCGTGGTCCGTGCCTTCCTTTCTTCACTTATGCAGTTTTCCAATTCAAATATCAAAAATAGCACCAGAGTAACAGAGAATTTCCAGACAAGATATAACTGGGATATTTTTAACATGACATAAACCTATTGTTTAAGCCATATTTTACAGTTTATGATATTTTATTACCACTTCTTTTAGTTTGTTCACATGGCATGAAAAACACAGTGTACACAGTAACATCGTTCTAGTTACACTGATGGGTTTTTTTTTCCTTTTCAACTTTAAGAACATTAGTTTATAGCTAGTTGAATCTTTAAGCAGTAGGTTTTATTCCAATGGTTTTAGCAACAAACTGCTTGTTTTGCTTGCTCACACCAATTACTTTTTCAATAGCACAAATAGTTCCAAATACAAAAAAACTGTCCTTTCTCTCTGTTGTACTAATTTCCTGACAAAACCAGGAATGAATTGTAGAGAAAAAAAAAACTGTAAAAATAGGCCCAAACTGGATTTAATTGAGAAAATAGTTCAGATCCTTCCATGGGATAAAAAAAAAAAAACTGTTCTAATAAATATGTTTTGTCTGTAACAAGGTGTTTTATTCTAACTGATGTAATGAGTAGCTTCTCTTTTATTAACCCTATAATGGGCAAGTGACTATTTTTGGTCATTTCTGCAAAGGTGCCTCAGTGAGGTCAAGAAGCTTGTTGGGTTTTCTTTAACACTATACGGTGATTAAGAGAGATTTTATAGAAGCTGTAAATAATGAATGTGTGATTTTTGTCCATTTATGAGCTTATAACAGTCGTTTTATTGCATGCATTTACTTTTTAGCACGTGCTGTTGGATTGTTTTATAGCAAGAGGAGGGAGACTGTTGTCATACCAACCGATGAGGAGGTAGATGATGGTGTCCAATAACACATAGGTGCATTTCACCGAGTTCCCTATAAAGGGTTAAACAACCACCGGTTTAATAGAGAGCATAAAGATTAGACTGTTTCAATGGATAAAGGTCATGTGATCTGATGAGTCCAGGTTGACTCTCAAATAGTGGAGTATGAGACACTAGAGTCCAGACCTGGACCCCATTCAGAGACTTTGGAAGGTGATGGAGAAGATATAACACAATGGTCCGACTTCCCATTATCAGAACAAGAAGTAACAAATTAATAAAACTATGGATGGGAATAAATGTTGTGGCTTTGCATAAATATGTAAATATGATGCTAAGGCAGGGATTTTCTTTCAGGGGCCACATTCTGCTTGATTTGATTTCCAGTGGGCCAGACCAGTAAAATAAAAATATAATAACATATAAATAATGATGACTGTATTTTTGTGTTTGTTTTATTGCAGAAAAACCCCATTACATTACAAAAATACTTACCTGAAAAAAAAAAAAAACTTTCTTGAGAAAAATAAGTGCAATATTAACAGTATTATGCTTTAACTCACCACATATATATGCATTATGGATCAGATCTACAAAGACACTAAACACTTAGTAAAAGTGTTAAAATTGTGCTTAAAGTCTAAAGAAAATTTTGACATTCCAGGTTGTTCATATCAGGTTATTCACATTTTATTTTTACAGGATAGTTTGTAAATGTAAAGATTTTCATAATTTAATGTTATTTTTTGTACTAAAACAAAGACATATATATATATATATATATATATATATATAAATAGTAATTAACTAAGTAATTTTTGCACATGCAATTTCATCCCCAAAGTCGTATTGGAACCTTTGGCGGCCTGCATGTGGCCCCTGGACCGCATGTTTGAGACCCCTGTGCTAAGGAGGACACATGCTGTAAACCAAGCTAAAGGTGGTTCCATGAAATATTACAGTGGGACTTTGTCTCTGTTTTGTTCTATACATGTTCAGTTCCATTTTAATCACACTTTCGATCTAGGAAATGCAAAACAGTTTGGTCATTATTTGCATCAGATTGTCATTTCACCATGAAGCATCCCGGTGCTTTGCCCACTGTCAGCGGGTTGTCGGATCAGGATGGACGCGTCTCTACAAAACACGAGTATTTCTAACTTCTGCACCGTGAATTCATCTTTGGTGTCGCCTTTAGAATACAACATGTACCCAGCCACATATTCTCTTTTTTTTATCGTGGGCTTTCCGGCTAACTGCCTGTCTTTGTACGTAGCCTGGATGCTGATGAGGAACGGCAGCAACATGGCGGTCTACCTGGTGGCCCTGTCCGTCTCTGACCTGCTGTACATCGTTTCTCTGCCCGTGTGGATTGAACTGGCTCTGCGTAGGCCTGTGGACTGTGGCCTCTGCAGCATAGCAGCTGTGGTCATGAACAGCAGCTTCTACGTGGGCTCGGGCCTGCTTTGCTGCATTTCCGTCGATCGCTACCTAGCGGTGGTCTACCCACTCCGCTTCCACTGGGTCCGAGAGGTGAGGACTGCAGCGCTGGTGTGTGTTGCTGTTTGTATTTTCGAGCCTGTAATCCACATTATACTCCTTAGCCACACAGGGGCACTGCAGGCTTTCTCCTCAAGCACCCTCTGTGTGGAGAAAATACCCATGTCGCAGAAGACAGCCCACCTCGCCCTGACACGGGTCACTCTGGGGTTCTTGGTCCCTTTCATCATCATGACTTTTTGTTTCCAGCAGATTATGTACTCGCTCCAACGTAGCTCTTCCCTTGTGGCCGAGGAACGCTGGAAAGTCGGGCGGTTGTTGTTACTGCTCCTGCTGGTCTACATAGTGGCCTTTTTGCCGTACCAGACCGTCATGTTGCTCAGGGCCGTACTGGAGCCATGCACCAACACCTCAGCCTTCCAGCTCAAAGAACCATATCTGGTCACAGTTGCTACCACCACTCTGAATAGTGTTCTAGATCCTATAATATACTGTTTAATCAGCGAGAGCGCTCAGGTAGAGATTAAGAAAGTTATACAGAAAATAAGACAAGTTTGTAAATGGAGGAGGAAGTCGGAGGTTTCTAATCGAATTCAGTCTGTTTCTGAGCAGCAGATCCCTTCTGCTTAGTTCTGGTTTTTGTTGTGCAAGGCTACAAATAGTGAGAACTGTCTCGGGGGGGGGGGGGGGGGGGGGGGGGGGGGGGGGGGGGGGGGGGGGG
>JAPSES010059746.1:0-11399 GCA_029822895.1 Maxillicosta whitleyi | reverse complement strand
GGGTTATGGAGAGAAGAGTGAGGGACAGGGGCGATGGAGGTCTCAGCAGGGGAGGGTCTGGTGAGTTGGGGGGATGGAAGGAGGGACGGTGTGAACGACTCTGAGGTGTCGATGGAGCCGGGAGGTCACCACACTGGAGAGGTGTGAAGAGGGGGCTGGATGGGAGGGGGCTGGAGCCAGGGCAGAGTCAAACCTGTTGAAATGTAAATTCAACTCATTTGCCCAGACCTGGTCTCCATCCACAGTGTCCTACCTCCTTTGTCCTATGACCTGAGATAGTTTTCAGGCCATTCCACATGTCTCGGACGTTGTTGTTCTCCAGACACCGGTCCAGTTCCTTCCTGTATGCATCCTTTATGTTTGCATACAGGAGGTCCAGAGTTTTATTTTCCCCTGTGTGTTCCCTTGTACTTGTGAAATCAGGGAGAGTGATAGAGAGGGAGGCGTGATTAAAAGCCCCTGAGATGATGATCAGGGCCTGGGGATGTTTGGTCTGCAGCTTGGACACTGTCCTCTGTATGCTTTCACAGAGGAAATTAAAAGTCATACGATTGTGCTGTATTTTATGTTGAATTTTCTAGTACTGTTTGGTTGATTTTTATAAGAAATATGCGTTAAAAGACCATTTAAACGATAAGGAAGTGAGTAAATACATTATTTAATAAATTAATCAGTACGTTATATTTCATTGGACGTGAGCTCTCCCCTCACGGTCAAATAAAAATCGTTGTTCTGCACCACGTGACCAGATGCGGAAGCTATATAGGCCGATGGACTAACTTTTCACTCATGCAGACGGTTCTGTGTTGTTATTGTGTCCTTGGAGCATTTTTTAATATTTCTGTCGTTTTAGTTGATTTTAATTTGCAGTGGCGATGACACAGGCTGAAAAAGAGCAGGAAAATGGGAAGGAAAAAGACAAAGAGCGAGACAAGGAGAGGGAGAAGGAGCAACAACGAGGGGTGAAGAGACCCATCGCTCCCCCAGCGGTTCCAGAACCTCTGCAGGAGGTGACACGGATTCTTATACTGCTGCTGCACAGCTCAGTATTAATATTCATTACGTTTGACTTCATATTTCTGGGATTTAATAAGCTTAGTGTGCTCTACGTGGACACAGTTAAGATTTATACACTATGCTGCTCCATCCTGTGGTCATCAGTTCTGTGACTTTTTCGATTTGTTGATAACTCAAATATTTTTGTTGTATCTTTTTATGCACCTTGTAATTAAGAAAAAGAGTAATATACTATATTTAACTTGAAACGGGTGAAATTTGACAAGAGGAAGATAAATGTGGGTCAACAGGATGTGTTTTTCTAGTTTAGTAAAAGTTAAAGAAATCACTCCAAACCACTAAACTACTGGGTCACTTTATTTTCTCTATTACAAATTGGTGAAAACATCCTATTAAAATGATTGGAGCCAATATTGTGACTTGAGTCAGCTGCCTTGATTTTCATGAAAAATGTGCATGCTATTTATTTGGAGATACCAAATGAAACACTTTTAAAATGACACAAAATTATCTGACTTTTATTTTTGCACGTTTCAGGTGTATTTTATTGTAGGTGTACTTATTTGTTGTCACTACTCCCAACAGGAAGTTCATTTCTGCATTTGGACCACCTCTGATCTGGACCTTCTTTAAATTATAATCTTTATTCTACAGTCTAAGACCAAGGTGACTTTTTTTGTTCACTTGGTGTGAGTAATGTGAATGTTTTCTGCATTACTGCTACTGAGCAAAGGGTAAAGCTGTATCTATCTGCCTCCTGTGGCATCCCAGTGAAACCTTTTAGGCTTACCTACTCTGTCATATCTTGGGATGCTAATTTTAACCTTCATGACCTTCATGTGGCAAAGTGTTGTCAGGTGTCACAGCTGTGGCCCAATGATGATTATGACCATAATCATCTAAAATGAAGCTTGTCTTCTTTCTTTGCAGCAAATACAAAGCAACTTTATAATTGTCATCCACCCGGGTTCCAGGACGCTTCGCATTGGAAGAGCTACAGACACCCTTCCAGTGACAGTCCCACATGTAATTGCACGCAGACACAAGCAAAGTGGACAGCCC
Organism: Maxillicosta whitleyi; assembly: GCA_029822895.1. Lineage (NCBI taxonomy): Eukaryota > Metazoa > Chordata > Actinopteri > Perciformes > Neosebastidae > Maxillicosta > Maxillicosta whitleyi. The sequence goes on along the minus strand of JAPSES010059746.1, from coordinate 9,320 downwards.
AGATATGAAGACCCCTGGCTACTGCGAGAGGGACTGAATGTATGTCATTCATGACCACTTAACATAGGGGTGTCCAAATTCAGTCCTCAAGGGCTGGTATTCTAGATGGTAGATAGTTCCCTCTTCCAACACACCTGGTTCAATTAATAATCAGTTCATCATTCAGCTCTGCAGAATCCTGATAACGAAATAATGGCTTCCAGGTGTGATGGAAGAGGGAAATATCCAAACCATGCAAGATACTGACCCTCAAGGCTTAACACTTGTCTTTAAGTGTCATGAAATTTACTTCTTTTTTTCATCTCTGTTGACAGAAATCAGAAAGCAATGAACAGAGACAGAATGGGCTTAAAATGGTCGACCAGGCAATTTGGTCCAAAAAGATGTCGAATGGAGTGCGGAGGACGCCGGTGTCTGCTGAACAGGTGTGTGTATATTTGACAGTATCCTAAAGTAAGTACGTTTACTCAGTACTTGGCCTCTACATGAATATTTCCATGCATCTCAGAAGTTAATACTTTCTACTCCACTATATTTGTCTGACAGTTTAAGTTCAAATCTTCCTTCTTAAGAGATGATGAAGTCTGAAAGCCCTCTTGGATAAGTTTGAAAATGCATTGCAAACAATCTAAGAATATAGAATGTAAAGCAAGACTCGAGTACCAGCGTAGAAAATGTATTATAATAGTACATGGAATAGTTCAAACACCTCTAGCACTAAAGAAATAGACACATCATGTAACTAGTATAATAATAAATCACTGACACCGGCCATTTTCCTGCACCTTTGCCTCTGATTTTTATATTCTAAGCACATTTTAATTCACTGGTTACCTTTTGCTTAAGTAAATTTTTAGTGAATATTAGAGCATTTTCACAGGCTGCTGTTAGTACTCAAAGTATCTGAATAATTCTTCCATCATTTACGTGAAAGGTAAACGTTTAGTGTAACACTGCAAAAACAAAGAAATGATAATGTGAATTTATACCTTTTTTTTTTCTGGAAATGTCTTGTGCTGCTTCTCAGTAAAGCCCTTTTTTTTGGCCATCTAACCGGTTTTAACATTTTTCTTACTCTGTCGGATGTTTTGACCATATTCCAAAAGTAATATTAGTATTTATTAAATCTCTGGTGGGTGCTGTTTCCGAGTCCTCATACTATTGATAAATCTATGAACGTTGTTTGCTTGGTAGCATGTGCAGCCTGTGTTTTTATACAAACAGGAAGTGTGAAATAAGCTTTTAAAATGTTGTTGATCCTTTTGTTTTTTTAGGCCAGGGCATATAACTGTCAGATACGTCCAGCTGTCCTAGACAGCAGCTCCAGGGTGAAGTGGACCAGCACATCCCATCATCCCCCTCACCTGGTGGGAGAGGAGGTCAGTGCATGTGTACTCAAATCTGTATAACGTCTACTACTAAATCACCTAAACTGAATGTTTAACTCTTAACTATTTGACATCACCTCCTTTGTGCTGGCCCGTTTCTCACCCTGTCCCTTCATCTTATAATGCAGGCTCTTTATGTGAATCCATCAGACTGTTACAACATCCACTGGCCTGTAGTCAGAGGTCAGCTCAATGTGCACTCAGGTCCTGGAGGGTCTTTGACCGCTGTCCTGGCTGACCTTGAAACAATCTGGAGTCACATCATTCAAAAGCATCTGGAGATTCCCCTCAAAGACCTAAAGGTACAAGTCAGCTGTCAACGTAGGGTTTTTTTTTTTTTTTTAATTTCCATGGGGCAAATGTAAAGATGATTTCATTCTAATGTTTGAAATTTGGTGAAAAACACTGAAGGGATGTAAATGTATCAGTGATATATTTGAATGACTACCGTTATTAAGCTGGTTATGTAGAACTGTGATAAAAATGCAATCAATAAAGTAAGCATATGACCTACATTGTGTTTGCATCGCTTAAAATGTTTTCAAATTCAGATAAATTCATGGTATCATAACATTTTACTAGAATGAAATGAAATAATATAAATGTATTGCATGTCACCAAACACAATGCAAATAAAAGTATTAGCCATTTTGATGAGTAACGTCAAAGTAATTTCCTTTTGTGCAGTCATCTAGTGTTTGTGTTTATAGCCTTTTGTTTTAGCTGTTGTTAAAGGTAGTGATTGATTAAAAATGCCACAGCAACTATTGTCTTTTGCTATTGTGTTAACTGGGAGATTCCCTGCAGCAGCAGTTAAATAGTATGCATTTAAAAACCACTACTGTCATTTTTTTCTGGATGGTTTTCAGTATTACAGATGTATCCTACTGGTCCCAGACATCTACAACAGGCAGCACATCAAAGAAGTGGTCAACATGCTACTGCTCAATATGGGATTCTCAGGTATTGTACATGGCCATATATAGAACAAAAAATACAAAAATAAATAAAAGTGGATATAAATATCTTCTATGTCGATTCATTCTTCCATTGTGGGAGTTTCAGGCTTGAACCATTTTCTCCTGATAGTCTTTTTACTGGCTACAAAAAGACAAATGATCTGTTGCCTATGGGTGAAAGGATCAGATTTATGTGCAGTGTGAGTGCAGCCTTTGTCTCCTGTATCATATCGTCTGTCTTTTTCTTTGTACGTAGCAATCATCGTGCACCAGGAGTCCGTTTGTGCTACATTTGGCAGTGGGTTGAGCAGCGCTTGCGTTGTGGATGTTGGAGACCAGAAAACAAGCCTGTGTTGCGTTGAAGACGGAGTGTCTCACCGCAATTCCAGGTTGGCCAAGAATATTGTAGTAATTTGCGACATCATCCTTGAATCTAAAGTTGTAGTAAATGTTGGGAAATGTGTATTGAGTTATCGTTTGACTGGATTTGGGTTTCAACAACAAAAATGTGCATTGTCTCAGGCCTTTTGTACATGTTAGTTTAATATCACATTTGTTTTTTCAGATGAAAAGATAGGATCATATGTTGTAACAAGGACATGTTTGATCTGATTGTGTTGGACTTGTCAGGTTGTGTTTGGCTTACGGCGGCTCGGATGTGACTCGGACCTTCCTCTGGCTCCTCCAGAGGGCCGGCTTTCCCTACAGAGACTGTCAGCTGTCCAACAGACTGGACTGTCAGCTCCTGCAGCATCTGAAAGAGACCTTCTGCCACCTCAACCAAGTGAGTGTGGAAGTGTGTGGTTTTGTTTGTTCAACGCTGAAACCATGAATAAATGCATGTACACAGTCTGTGGTTTGAAGAGAAAGCAGACTTTTTAACCGTTAAAGACCTTTTGTGGTGACTTCTACATATTTTCTCTGTTTAATCTTTTTGAAGTGATGTAGACGTTTATAAAAGCTCAGTAAATTTGAAAGGCATTATATTGGAAAACTGATAAATGACAGTGACTGTAGGTGCTTGTTTTTATGTTCAGACTACATCCCTTTTACTGGTAATTTAATGTTTGTAGAAAATGAGTGTTTCCGTGTTCCCTGAACAAACAAATGTGTCATGTCTGACCATGAACAGGTGACAAACTGCATTTTACACCAATTATTTGCATGTATTGATAGGATTAGTGGATCAACAGGTATTAAAGATTTTAGATCAGTTGTTACTTATTGTTGTTTAGGTCTTGGAGGGTTGAAGTTATGTTTGTCATTGAGGCTTTCTGACGTTACTTTGTGTGTTTTTGTTGTGTTTGTCATCGTGACTTCATCAGGACATATCAGGGCTACAAGATCATGAATTCCAGACCCGTTTCCCAGAAGCCCCAGCTCTACTCTACCAGATTCGACTAGGTGATGAGAAATTGCAGGTACTTCATTTGAACAGGAGTATAAAAACATGCTGATTTTAAATGTAACAGTAAAATACTTGACATTATGTTTTTTTTGTAAAAAATGTTTCGTTCATGTTTGTGTGTCCTCTTCAGGCACCAATGGGTCTCTTCTACCCAACCACATTTGGCATCGTTGGTCAGAAGATGACATTGCTTCAGTACCGCTCTCAAGGCGATTCTGAGGACCCTCACGATGAACACTACCTGCTGGCCACACAGAGCAAACAGGACCAGGTAGTGCACATTAAGGAGCAACTGCAGATTTTTCATTCTACACATTTTTTGACCAGTTAAATCTCTCCTTACACTGAAGTCCTTTTTCCACTTCTGCTTCCTCTCTCTCCATCAGTCTTCCAAATCGTCTGCAGACCGTAAAGCGCTCTCCAGACTGGGTGGAGCTCTGGACGGTGACATGAGTTGTCAGGGTGGGAGCGGGGACATCTCAGACCTGCCCAGGGGCTGTGGCAGCATCGGGATTGGAGGGGCTCAAGGGGAGATGGAGCTCAGTTCTGCCCAGGCGGAGTGCCTGATGGGGGCGGGAGATATGGAGGAGCCTCTGTCCGCTCACCTCTCCAGGAAGACCGCCATCATGAGCCAGTTCGAGAGTAAAGCACTTGGTCTGGATAAGGCCATCCTGCACAGCATCGACTGCTGTGGTAAGAAAAGATGAATGCAAGTGTCCCACAGTCATGGAATTCCAAAAACTGCATTTTAATGGTAAAGTCATTCAGTAAAATTAGTAAGGGTTTAAAAAATGTATGATGAAATGAATTTCCATACTTTAAAAGTAAAGCTCAGGCTAAAATGAGTGAATTTACAGCTTGTAGGAAACAGAATGTCTGCAGTAAAATTCAGACTTCAGTACTTTGGCTTTCGCCTCCAACATTTCTATAAAGTGAACTACAGTATTTTACTATTGGCGCAGTAAAATTAACTCTTTCAAATTTTCAATTTGTCCTGAATCAAAAATCAACCGTAAATCCACATTTCAAAGCTGTAATTTTCATTCCTGAATTTTGCTTGTAAGAGAATTCACAAAACCGGAGGGTAAACGTATAAATTTTTCATGGTAAGAAGTATTTCTCAAACTAGTCTTAGTTTGCATTTCCTAGGTTTGTTGAGACCCAGAGTTTTTGTTTTTTTTTTCTGGCTTTTTTGCATAATTTTGAACCTACATTAGTAAGACTGGGTAGCCTAGTGGTTTACGCCACTGGCTTTGTTGTGGAAGATGGCAGATTTGAGACCCAGGTGGACCCTTGGGAAAGGTGCTTTACACTATACATCCTTATATCTGTAGCCACAAGGGGGCAGTGTCTCATTGTAGCGGTCCCAAACCCGGTGAATCCATTCAATTGCCATTATAAGATATGTAAAATAAAGTGGAGGATGATGTAGCCGAACAAGTGCATTATGGGAAGACACATGCAGTTCATAAGATAACTTTAGTCTCTTATGAATGTTGTGTTGCATAGAATAACACTACCTTCTCAGCTTCAAAATTTTAGAAGCTGAGTAGTCTGCTGATGAAGCACTAAATTAGGATTAAACATTTTGTTTGTCTGGTAAAACTAGTAAATGTGTATTTATGTGCATATTTTGAGACTGCCCACACATCTGAGCATCAGATCAAATACATTTTTAACAGTGAGCTGGAATTTAACCTTATTCAAACACATCTGTTGCTCCTTCTAGAGATTTTGCAAAGTAAGTGATCAGTACACAATTTTTATTTTAACAGCATCTGATGAGACCAAACGAAAAATGTACAGCTCCATCCTGGTGGTGGGAGGAGGGCTCATGTTTCATGGTGCTCAGGAGTTCCTGCTTCACCGAATCATCAACAAGATGCCGCCATCTTTCAGAAGGCTTGTAGACAATGTGGAGGTCATCACACGGCCAAAGGTACTGAACAGTGCACATGGACCAGGGTTTCAGCAGGAGTAATACTTGTGCAGTGTTGCGTACCGCTCACACATCAGCAGACTAGAGGAGAGGCGTGTTGCTCTTTCCGCTCCTGTAACTCATTGTTTGTACGTTGTTCAGGACATGGATCCCCGGCTGATATCGTGGAAGGGTGGAGCAGTGCTGGCGTGTCTGGACACCACTCAGGAGATGTGGATCCATCAGGGGGAGTGGCAGCGCTTCGGTGTCCGAATGCTGCGAGAGAGAGCGGCCTTTGTCTGGTGAAATGAAATCCTGCATTTGGAAGCTTTGAGACTTTTAACGGGTTTACGTTTAAAACCCAGACAAAGACATTTCGTATTATTAATATTCTGTTATTACTGTGGTTTTTGTGTTTGTCCATTTGGGGTTGTTAACTGATTTCAGTTAACTAAAACCAAATAAACTATGTTCAGAAAGTCAAAGTATTTTATTAGAGTTAAACCAGGTGCAACAACAGAAGAGAACTCAGACATGATAATGTTCTGCTGTAAAGAAAATAATAAATTCACCTGTGATGTTTTTAACAGCGCAAATTTTTATTTAACTAGGGGATACAAAACAAATATCATTTTCCAGGTGTGAGACATCTATGGAGTTTTGTGTGACAGAAGAGTGAAAAGGAAGGCGGAGGAAAGTGATGTGTTGAGCTGCTGCATCAGCCGCCCTGGCCCCTACAGGTAGGAATTCCCAGGGAGGCGTCAATAAACTGCTTGTGGCAGCGGCAGCCAATGGAAGGGGGGCTTCAGCACTGTAATGTTACAGGACACGCCCCATGCCTACACTGTGTGTGTAGGCATTTACCTGAAAGACGGAAGGAAGGAATTAGTTTGTACATTAAATGTTCACACTGGGTGTTTTTTTTTTTTTTAAATTACTTCAAATCCCATTATTTGAATAATTTCATGCATCAGCCTATAGTTGAAAAATGGTTAAATCCTGTAGAAATGTAACCCATCACTCATTTTCTTCAAAATGAGACATTGATAATTGAATGGCTGTATACTGTAATGGCATTAAGACAGGGGTGTCTAATCCAGGTCCTCGAGGGCTGCTATCCTGCATGTTTTTAGATGTTTCCCTCTTCCAGCACACCATTACCAGGGTTCTGCAGAGCTGGATGACAGGATTATCATTTGAATCAGGTGTGTTGGAGTAAGGAAACATCTAAAACATGCAGGGTAGCGGCCCAGGATTGGCCACCCCTGCATTAAAATAATAAAATTTAAAAAAGGCTTTAATGGAAATCAATGAGGCATTTTTGGCTATGAAGGTGTCCAGATGGAGTAACTGACACTACATAATCTGACATTCAAAAACACCCATTTATTACACATAAAAAAAATTTGGTTTTGTAATGAATTCAAATTAACTTGCAGTTAATCAGTTAAAACCCTGATAACGATTGGGTGTTAAAAATACATTTAATAGTTTGTTGTACACTTGGTAGTAAATGTGAGGACAAGGGTTAATAAAACTCAAACTATGTACTTTAAGAAAGGTGTTTTTTGACATAAAACATTTCAGTGGTTGCATTACTTTTGGTGCAGGTAAATTTATTCTAGGGTTTGTTTTCAATTTAGCTATTATTTACAATTGTAAGGGGAATAAACTTAAAGATTTACTGGGCCAGGATCACTGCAGAAAAATGGTACAATACCATGAACTGGTGCCTTACAGTCCAGTGCTGTGTGGTCTGATGGTGCCGTTATAACGACAGGGTTTTATGCAATTAGTAATATAAAATGTCTTGCCTTCCTCATCCTCCTCCACCCATTGGTGGGGCGTTAGGACCGCCTCCATGCATTATTCTTCCCATCCGCCTTCTGCCGCCGGGGGGACCAGGAGGACTACAGATGCAACAATGACAGAAGTTTTTAATCCAAGTAAAAGTTGTCATCTCTAATAAAATGTTCATAATGTTACATGAACTGGTACTGAACATGCGTCTACTTCTTCACAAATTGTTTCTAGCTCAAACCTACCTTCTGCCATCGGAGAACTGTGACGCACTAGCCCTTCCATCCTTGGTCAGATCGGGGTCAATTAACGTCTTGAAACTGTTACAAGATGAGGCACAAAGTATTAATACTGGTGATAATTTCTCTCCAAGATGTCAGTTTTAGTACAAACTCCAAAGAATAATTTAAAGTTAAACTATCATAAGTAAAACATGGTGCCTCCAGTAGAACCAGGTCGCTCTACTGATGAGGTTATGGTTGTTCTTACATCTATTTTACTGCAGACTAATCCCACTATGCAGCCTCACATTCTAAACCTCTGCCCTTCAACTCTTGAGTAAGCTCCGTCGTGAAATGTACAAAATGTTAAGTATACATCAAATATATTGTTTTGGGCTAGAGATGGGTGATGTGGATGATGATTCTTAATGTTATGAAAGGTTTATGGATTTAATGTTTTCTCTGACAGTGAAAAAAGATTGAAACTTCTGCAAATGTATTAAATAAGTCTAATATGTACAAAGTATCCACACCATTTGCTTGATATGTTGTTGATTCACCTTTAGTAGCAATTGCAGCCTGAAGTCTGTCTAAATATGATGCTACAAGCTTGGCTCATCTATTTTAGGGCTGTTTCTCCCATTCTTTGCAGAACCACTCTAGTTTACAGATGGAAGCCACTGCAGTCATTGAGACATTCAATGGTGCAGAAAGTGTTCTGTGCCCTGATCAAATCCTGTCTCTGAGGTCTATAGACACTTCATTCAACTTCATAACATGGTTTGTGCTCTGCCATCAACTATCAGCCCTAAAACAGACAGGTGTGTGTTTTTTTCCAAATCATGTTTGATCAACTGAGTCACAGGTGGACTCTAATCAGGATGTGGCGACATCTGAAGTATGAGTAGAAATGGGATGTACCCAAGCTCAATTTTGAATGTCATGACAAATGCTGTCAATGTTACTTCCAAGTTATATTTTTCATTTTTATTAGATTTGCAAAAGTTTAAAACTTTCTATACAAATTTCATCATTGACATTTAAGCATTTATTTCTATGTTGTGTTTTGACCACTATAACCTGCTCTAAACAAACAACCTCCAGTGGATTCATAGTTCAGTTTGTGTAGTGACTTACAAGAGGCCAATAAACTCCACCACTCCCCAGAAGAGATCAGTCAATGTAGACAGTCCCCATGGTAACTGGGACCTGCTCTCCAGGACCCGACCTGAAAAAGTCAAAGTGGAGAGAAAGGCAGTGGGAATTAGGTTAAACACATCTACAATGCTCTTTCCATTTTTACTTGATAATCATGTGCATATGAGTTTTTTTTGTAGTTAATGTTACATTTAAATAAGATCATTCATAGACTTTTGGAGGCAGGAGGCACAGGTGAGGTCAAGTTGAGCCTACTCAGTAAAACAGCAAATTTCATCAAGCACAGTGCAAGACATTCAAACAGTGGTCTTAATGTAACCCGTTAACTGCAGCTACCATCAAGTTGTCTGTCTGGGAAAAATATGTGTTTAATAAACGTATATGCCACACAAGGACCACTCATTATTGACTTTGTATTATGAGAGAGAAGTTCAATTAAATTCAGCAGCATTGCATTTTAAGACACTT
>JAPSES010059725.1:0-11400 GCA_029822895.1 Maxillicosta whitleyi | reverse complement strand
ATAACCTTGACTGATCATTATATACTAAACCTGCAATATTTTCTTACTACAATACTGCAAATTGAATGTATTTTTCATTCTTTTATTTCTGCCCCCACCCCTTCAGTGGCCCTCCAGTCGGCAACGGATTTCTATATCGGCCCTCATCCCTCAACACTTTGAGAAACCCTGAGCTAAACCCATACTCACCGGAGGGGGATGACTGTCTGTCTGTCTGTCTCACTGTATTTCAGATCACGTTCTAACATACTTACTCTGCCTATCTTGAGTGGATGAGTGTGTCCATAGAGTCAGTTATGGCAAAATGCAGTGAGCTGTAAATGCCTGGACGTACACTGAAAATGGTCAAGAATGTTGAAGGAATGCTGGAGACTCTGTCACCGCCTTTTGGCGTTGTAGCAGCAAGACCACATACTTAATGAAAAAGCAGCTCAGGAAGCTGTGATTGAGTTTAAGTTTGCACTCAGTCAAAAAAAAAAAAAAAAAAAAAGCAACAGATAATTAAGAGACCAATAATGGAGAGGCCAATTTAATGTTGGACATTCTGATGGATGGTCATGCTCTGCTGACTTTGAAGTCCAAACTGACAGTTGATGAGGCTGACGCCATAACTAGCACTTGTTTTTCTTAATGTATTTTCTAAATGTTATTCTTACCAACTACTTATTGTTAAACATTTAAGTTATATGTATTTTAACTCTGCAATATTAGTTTGGTTGAATAATAGTAAAATTAATGATAATAATAATAATAAAGAAAAAAACAGTTCCATTTCTAGGTCTGGTGAGTTCATAGCAGCCAGTATGATCTTAGACTCCAACTTGTCACAATTTTCATGCTACAAATGTAAACACACTACATATGTACGTGTACTAATGTAAACGATACAGTATCTGCCTTTCTATAATTTCTTTTTAATAATCCTCAGCCATTGGAAAATAGGACTTTTGATGATTTTGTGATTTAGATTTTCTGAGAGAGAAGGTACAACATAGTGCATAACAATATTGACACGAAAAGCCAGTTCTAATATATTTGGTTTTACAGTTATTGTTCATGCCCTTTTTCGTATGCTATATCAAGTCTGACAAAAGAATGATAATAGAAACAGTATTCATGCTGAAATAGCATCTGCTTCCCTATAATTAACTTCATAATAAATATATGACAGAAAACTGACTCATCCTTTTGAATATGCTTTTAGTGTCAAGAAATTGCTACATGACATGTATGAGGTTGGAACATATTTTCTAATTATTCACTGTAAGTGGTGTGTGGGAATGAATGCCTGCAATGAATATGGGGGTCAGTGAAGTGCACTAGAGTCCTAAGAGATGAGGAACTCTTCAGTGTCTTTATACGTCTTATTGCATACTGCCTTGTTTGATTATGTTTGTGATATTCAGCTGCAATGGTGATCCACTATTACTGTTTTTGTTGGAAAACAGACTTTGAAATGTAGAAAAGTAATGCCAAGAGTTTTTTTTTTCTACTCATGCTACTTATTTGCAACTGCAAATTAGTTCTATTATTGTGGATACCCTTCAGTAATGACTGTCTAACATTTATAACCATAAACACGATGGCTCATTAATCCATTGCCAACATTTGCAAGTGGATTATTTTGTCTCAGTTGATCCATTTGGTCTGGTACATTTTCTGAGTCAGCTTTAACATTTGCCAAAGAATAAGCGCATTAATCAAAACAATTCTTACAAAAACAATTCACAGAAACTGTAATACACAATGGATTACTTCAGAAAGCCCACGAGGTGCTAAAAATATTCAGTTTATCCCTAACGAGTAAATATTTATGCCGATCAACAGAATGGTAGGTCCTCCTGTGGCATCCAAGTCAAAATCCTGTATTTAGGTAAGACAACACTGTCCTCTGTAAATATTTTCTGACATAAACTGTAGCTTTTTGATGACAATGATTTAAAATCTACCAGATTGCACATGGGATATATCTGCTTCACAACACATTACACAGGAGATTGTTGGAGACCGAACACGACTTACATTAAACCTTGACTTTTGACTCATTTGTTGAGAGTCTATGTTATTGCCGTAAACAAAAGAAGCCAAGATGGCACTTATATAATGCTTTTCCACACCTTGGTACTCAAAACCTCACATTCACCAGGTGCTATTGTACCAAGGAATTGCTAGACCCTACTGGGAGCAATTTAAGGTTCAGTGTCCTTAACATGTGGATAGTTGGAGCCAGGGTTTAAACTGCCAACCCTTTGGTCATTGGATAACCTGCTCTACCAACTGAGCCACAGCTGCCCGAGTGTCCTATAGCACTACTCTATATGAAGCTAAATGAACACAAAATTAAAAATGTTAGCGTCTTCCTTTGTTGGAAGCTCTAACAATAAGTCAGGATTTGTCTCTTTATAAATTTAATTTGATCTAATCACAAACAAAGTATTACTCAGTACTCTATGTAAAACCCTATGCTGACAGTGTGTTTACATCTTATCTCCTGTGATTGGCGATCCTGTGAGAATGTGCATTTAAAAGTGTGTCTAAGGGAAAATGTAAGTCCTGTGTTCATAAATCTGTCAGCTTGGTATGCTGACCAAGATGTTACAACCAACCCATACTATAGTAAAAACTTGGAGTGAAACAAAAGAATCCTATCTTCAAACATTAACTAATTAATCAGATTAAATTTAAGACTTCAACTATCTAGGTTAAAATGTAAAATGTAAACATGCTCTGCCCTAGAGCTGCATGCACATCCTTCAGGTAGGGCTGTTCATGCAGCTCTGCAATTCCATTTCCTGTCTTTCTTCACCTGTTTCTTTTTCTTGAGGCACAGATTCTTCTCATCATCACAACAAATATCAAATATCTTCCAATGACATGCAGTGCTTGTAAGAAGCTGGGAAGAAGAAGAGGAGTTAGGCTGCATGGTGCACAGTTAATCTGCAACACGGAGGTACAAACACAGGCAGAGATAGACGCGGGACAGGACAAAGACATGCACCTGATGAAATCAAGCCAAAGTCACGGGCCACATGTTCATTCACTGCTAAACTTTCAAGCATCATCTTCCAGTTGAGTCCAATTCTTCCGTGTAGGACGCAAATGCAAAAGGAAGTCTAGGGTGGCATTTGTAAAGTACTTCATGCTAAAAATAAGAACAATATTTCATTACATTTAGCTTCAAACCAAAAAAATTAATGAATGAATTTTTCTGGTCACATTTGAGCACATTTACAACAATATTTGTCATCTTATAAAAATATAAAATAGTTACATGTAAATGCTAAATAGAAATGTCAAATCTAAATATTAAATCTAAATTGCTCGGGTGCTAGTAAATATTTAGTTAATATGCAAATTAACACAGCCGGTAACTAGCACTGGTATGTCTGGGCTACTGTGCCTGGTTTCCCGTGGGCTTGCACTGTCCCACCCTCACCCAATTACACTGTCTCAGTCACTGTCGCTCTGTGCATTGTGGTGACCTAACACAATGTCCAGGGATTTCAGCTTTAGCTGAGAATACTGGAAGGGCTGTTCTGGCAGCAAAACAATTTAATTCAGCATCAACTAGAGCCACCACCACAAAGTTGAATGGGCAAAGGTGGGGTGCACCCTGGATGAGTCACCAGTTCACTGCAGGGCTGACCTATACAGACAAACATTCACTACAACCTTCAGGTGATTTAGATGGACCAGTTATCCTCTGAAGGTGCATGTCTTTGGACAGTGGGAGGATGTCATAATACCCAGAGAAAAGTCATGCAGACATGGAGAGAACATGTAAAGTCCACACAGTAGGGCTGCATTCAAACTGTTCATATTATGTAAAACTGTACAAGTCGAAGGCTGTCCAGGTCAAGTCAGATCCTACACAACTAACAAGACGGAGAAATGTCACACAGAGTGGAGGACTGAAGCTCCTCAGAGTAGGGACCTCACTGAATCCAACCATGTGTCTATGAGAAAACGTTGGTAACCACTGCATCACCCTGGAGGAGTGGTGTATAAGAGGGGCGTGGCCAGGGAGACAGGCTCCACCCCCCTGTGAAATGCCCTGTGGAGCCTCCCAGAGCTGAACAGATCCCCCAAATCAAGGATGCTCACACGCCATCCCAATCTCATATTAGTTTCCTGCACCCCCAACCAAGCAAAATGCCCACCCACACCTCTGGTGTATAATTAAATGTGTTCCTCTATTTCATTGAAAAGCCAGAACAAACCTCTCATTACGTGCTGTGTTGTTCAAAAGAGTGTTTACTTATAGAATTCTAACCCTTTGTTGTTTTATTAAAAGTGGACCAGAGAAGATGGGACAAAAACTGTCTTCTCTTTCATCTTCACTCTTGGCCATCATCATACATTTTTAAATTTTGCGCACAGCTCAGTGTAGTGGATGGGATAATTGAAAGTTCTGACTTTGCAAACACAAAACTCAATTGCTTTTCTGTTTATCAAGTTTATTATGTCTTAATCTCAATGATTTTCCTAATTTTCATAAACCTCCACCAACACCTCCTTATCCTGCTGTGTCTCTGTCATAAAACTCTGTTTGCTGCTTTAATCTTTGGAAATCTCATTTGCATGGAACAGTCATTTTCCACACTTTCATAGTCCAGTTTAGTTAGTGGAGGAGGATAAGGTGAGGGATTTGTGTTTATTCTTTTTTTTTTTCCCCTCATGCTGGTTGGTAATGGTGTTCTTTTGTATTTCACAGAATGCTGACTCTCTCCGAAGAATACAAGTACATTTTTTTTTTAAATGTTTACACTCTACTCTTAAACTTACTGGATAGTTAATTAAAACTGTCAACTAGAGGGATTTATTAGGGATGCGAGCTCCTGCTGGATTTGACTTGCTGTATCTGAATGCAAAACAGTTGCTCATTAAACTTTCTTAAGCTTCTTTTGTTTGTATTAATCACCCTAAAATCCTCCAGATAGATGTAAGGTTAACGGATTACATTAAAATATATAGACAGCTACAATTACACAGTATTAAAAGTGGCTTGTCCAGTCAAACTCTGAATATAAACATTTTACAGTAACTCAGCATTTCTTTATAAAATAACAACCCTTTCACAAATCCAATCCACATCCAAATCATTTCCCTCTTGTCATGACCTTGTTTCATCTCTCCTGCAAGTGAATTCGGAGCTCCCAAGATAACACGGAGCACAGTATTGCACAACATAGTTCGTAGAAATCTTGTTTCTTTTAGCGACTGAAGACAAAGCAGAGCACTCTCCAGGCACTGTCGCAGAATTCTGTGAAATCTAACAAAGAAACCCACAACAAAGGGCCAAAGGAGTTGTCTTATGCTTGCCCCTGAAAAACACTTATCTCTAACATTAATGCACTTTGTTTTTTTAAATAACAATCTTAAAATAAGAATCTGTGCTTCTTGAGCTTTGTTGTTCTTCAGCAGGGAATGATAGTTTTTGCTTATTTATTTAATAACAACAATTAATGTTTCTGCTTCGTGCAGTGCTCCCATATGTCTTTTACTTGCTGACAAATATTGAAATGAGACACACATACATCTGAATCCCTGAGGTGAAGGAGGATCATAGCTGCAGTATGAGCATGGCTGTTAATATTCACCTCTGCATAGTAGAAGAAGAAGAATAGTATTACCACAAAGAACTGATACTGCAGACAAACCTACCGTTTAGTATCACAGACAGACAGAGAGAGAGACAGACAGATAGACAGACAGATCGATCCCATGAGGATGGCCTCTATTTGATGCATGACCTACATTAGTCTCTGGAGGAATCTGACTTGTGAATGGTTTCCTATTTCAGAAGGCCTATTGAAAACCTCAGTGAAAGTCCTTTCAGCTCTTTTAACAGGCTGAAAAATAGTATTAGGGTGAAGTTTACAAAGGTCAATACTTTCTGTTTCAGTGTAAATTGAATATCATTGACATGGCTCTTGTCTTTAGCCTGTGACTATCACAGTAGATGAGTATATTTTATCTACCAAAGTGCCAAGAGAGGAAAAATCCAATTAGTTTGATTTAAAAAAAGTAGTTTGTGATTGCGTTTTCTGACAGATAAATGAAAACTGAACACACTTTTTCACAATGTTTCTTCATCTGGAGACAAACAACTGATTCTGATCAGTAATCAATATTACCAGACTGTCTGTCTATACAATTTAAACCTGCATGGTTTTTACTATGATGTAGCTAAACTAATATTGAGTGCTCACGTCCGATAACAGCAGCTTCAACATCAATATTCAATATGCTTCAGTGAGCCGCTGACACAAATATGCAATGGGACTGTAAATGGTGTGGAACCTGTTGTGCAAAATATTAATTTGACTGAAACCCTACCGTTGACTGTACTGTACTGTCTTCTTTTGCTTCTCTGGGTCTGGGCTGCAGGGGCAGCAGCCTCAGCAGGGAAGCCCAGACAGCCTGCTCCCCAACCACTTCTACCAGCTCTTCCAGGGGAATTCCAAGACGTTCCCAGACCAGCTAAGAGATATATCCCACCAGTGTGTCCTGGGTCGGCCTCAAGGTCTCCTCCCAGACCAACATTCCTGAAACACTTCCAGAGGGAGGTGTCCAGGAGGCATCCTCACTAACACCCTAATCATAACCACCTCAACTGTCTCCACTCGACATGGAGGAACAGCAGCTCTACCTCCTATATGTTCTAGCTCCTTACCCTATCTCTAAGGCTGAGCCTAGCCACCCCCAAACTTGTGATCTCGTTCTTTTGGTCATTAACCAGAGCTCATGTCCCTGATATTTCACAGAGTGGTTGGGCTGATAAAAGTGAGCCTGTGTTGTGTGGATCCAAGGCTTTTTCAGAAGATAAAAGGAGCGCAGTCTTTAGTCTTTTTTTGCTTAACCCACTTCCGTTGTTGGAGTGGTGATCTGTACGGGCAGTCCAGTCCTAGGACTACCTTCTCAACTGGACTCGGTACTTGAGCACAGAACGATTGCATTCACATGGATAAAAGTGGACTTTGGGGTCCAGCGTGCTCAGATACAGACTTGAATACGCTGAGTGAAAAAGCCCCTAAACTCCTCCACCTGAGGCAGGACTTCCATCCCAAGGGGGGACACTCCACCCTTTTCCAGCTGAGGACCATGGCCTCAGACTTGGAGGTGCTGATCTTCATCCCAACCACTCCACACTCGGCTGTGAACTGCCCCAGTGAGAGCTGGAAGTCACCCCTCGATGAAGCTAAGAGGACCACATCATCTGCAAAAAGCAGCCGAGACCCTCCTGCCACCAAACTCAACCCCCTCCATCAGTTGGCTGAACCTAGAAATTCTGTTCATAAAAGTTATGAACAGAACCAGTGACAAAGAGCAGCCCTGGCAGAGTCCAACCCTCATGCAGAACAGACCTGACTTATTATGCAGACCAGTACTCCTTTGGTACAGGGACTGAACGGTCAATAGCAAGGCCAGTGACTGTCTGTTATAAAGGTTTTTTTCTTTCAGTCGGCAGAAATGTTATGTGGGTCAACATTTTACTCATGTTTTTGTATTCTTACAATAGTGCGTAATTCTTAAAATATCTGAAAATAATCTGCAGTGAGCACTCATTAACTCCTGCATGAGGTGTTTGTCAATATCTTGTATTAACTTTAGACTTTGATCCTTAACATTCGTGACAGTGCCATCATTTAGATGTTTATGTGAATTAAGTTACTGGCAAAAGGGAGCCAAAGATTAGGGAGTTTTGTATTTGGTAGGCACTAGACCTTGTCGATGTTCTTGCATGATTTTAAAGTGAAATTTAATTTGATATGGCTGTACTTGTGGTGGCTTGTGGGATTTTTGCCCAGAAAACTTGATTTAGCAAATGAGATAGGCACTGGCAACATTTCTCAAATTCCCATCTTATTTTGAGATTTAATCTCAGTTGCTTCTTCAAATAGACCAGAGCCCCAAGGAATATTTTTATGCATAAAGTAGTTTTCAAAATAGATTTTTTTTTTTTTTTTTTTTTTTGAGCTGTGCCGCAGCAGTGCCAGCAAGTGCAGAAAATCATGCAATGGCAAAAATATTCTTCCTTATTTTAGCAAAATGTATGTTTCTTCAGTCTGTTCAGATATCATAGAGACAAGATGCAGAAATATTAGCATCCATGTTGTCATACAAACTTGGTGAACTCACTCCACCTGCCTCCTCATCTTTGCCTGGTGTGTGTGTGTGTGTGCGCGTGCGTGCGTGTGTGTGATAATAATGACCCCAGACATGGATGACAGCGTCTGTCGCATTTTGGCCTGGTGTACCCAAAGCTTTCTTTGTCTTGACACCAACTTCATTACATGGAAGGAGACAACAGATAAAGCTTGCAACAGTGGATGGTATTTTAGCTGATTTATTGTTCCTCAAGGCTGGGCAAGATTATCATCAACAGGGAAAGGTCACCAGGACGGCTGGAACTAATGGAACTAAGTTGAGCTGAGGTGTTCTGAAAAAATAGAACAGCAGATCACCGGAATCTTATAGGAAAACAAAGATGATTTTAACACATTCATCTTTTAACTTAAGATAAAACACAGTTCAGGGTTGTATTTATTATTAATTACGTTCTCAAGTAAGGCAGTTACTTTTAATTTCTCGCAGGTTAGAGGATCTCTTTGTCTGACGATTTTAAAAAGTATCACTGTGGAAGAGCATGAAAAATTAGATATTTTTGGAGTAGGATTATGACACATAGACTTTCATGACTTATGATAAGATTTGCCTGTGACTCTAGCCTGAGACTCACCTAGGGAATTTTATGATCTATTTTCAGGATGCTCGCTGAACAACAGCACAAGGCAACCTGCCATTAAAACCTGCACAGAGTTCAGGTTCTCAGAAGAGTATTGTGACATTGACCTCTTCCCCTAGGGGACAATATATGAAATCAGGAAACTTGAATCTTATACCTCAGTGGTGCCTGTATTGTATTGGTGTCATGCAGAGTGAAAAGTTGCAGAGTGAATTAAAGAAGATACGAGACAATGGATCAAATCGATGAGTAGCATCAACAGGCTCCATGTCGTGTCATTACTGCTTTGGCATTCTACACACAGCAAGTACCCTTTTTACTTGGATCAGATCACAAGCAAATGAGTAACTGCAACAAAGGCTTTTTTGATGGTTAGTTCCCACTCGGGTACAGAACCTTTAGGCAGAAATCCAGAATGTGTGTCATTAACTGTAAATAAGAAGTCGACGTCGTTAGTGCAGTCAGTGGAGAAGCATGACACTGGGAAGAGACTGCTGGAGACTTGGAGAGAGATTGACTCTAATTCTAACACTGCGTTAGACTGCAGCACTCATGAGTCCTCTTAATAGTCCAAGAGATAAGCACATTTGGACGCTTTGGGAGAGTAAATTGAATTCAATCACAAACCTCTGAAGATATCGTGACTGTGCATCTGGATATGACCAGAAAAAATGGGGCCAGGCTTAAATAAGTTGATTGAAATTCATCAGGCCCACATGTGCTAAATGTACCTGGAAAAAGAAAACAACTTCCACTGAGAGTAAGAGCATGCTCTGAATGATGATTATGATGATGATTATTTGTCTTTAGGGCTGATGTTAAAGAATAAATATTACCTCTCAATCTTGTTTTAAAACAATAGATAACAGATTGTGATGAGAGTAGTTTCTAAACAATACGTTATACTCAAAGGTACCATCACTGTGGCCTCATGGGTACTATGTGTTTGTCTCTTCAGTTACCAGATTACAATCTGTTTTTAAGGGATGAGCATTCTGTCTCCATTTTCCCAATTCTAAGGTTTTTTTGAGCAACAGCATCAAAGTGTTAAAATGAGCCAATTGTTTAAATGCTGACACAATTATTTAGAATTTAAGACAAAATACTGAACAATCAGCTACACAATTCTGTCCAAAAACCTGGTGATGCTGCTGTTATAGACCCTCAAACACAAACACAATCAAATATTTTCTTATTTTATCCACATATGACAATGTGTAAATGACATGGATGTATTTCATAATAAAAGTACCAGAGTACCACCATGTAAGAGCTTTAACAAAACAGTACTCCATTGCTTGACTGGTTTAGTAAAACTATACATAAAAATAAAATCTTTAAAAAATAATAATTAAAAAAAAAAAAAATAATAAAAAATAAAAAATAATTGTTCAAGCCTTGCCCAAAGTGTCTGAAAATATTCACATCTTTTCAACATTAATAACATGTAAATTTATATTCAACCAGCAGCAGTGGCATTAGTTCCATTTTTTTGCAAGAAAAACTAACATGTTAGAGTGATAGAGAAAACCACTGTGTGTGGAAAACAGGAAGTGAATAAAAATAAAATAAATTATTGCATGTCATTGCGATATGAATATTGCACACTCTGTTATGGCGATAATGATATTTTTGGGATATAATGTGCAGCCCTAGCATGAATACACACAAACTATACTGTTTATCAATCATGCAATCAATCACTTTATTACAGTTAAAATCGACAATTAATTTATTTACAAGATACATTTTGTAATAGAACACCCCAGAAGCCGGCCTTTAAACATGTGATAAGGAACACAATTTACATTATAGATTTTAATAAATTAAAATGTTCTAAATAACTATACATATATTAAAATAGTTGCCTGTCTACCTAAAGATGATTAATTTCTTTTTCCTGAGTGCTATTGTAGTCGGCATATTCTAATAATTTAATAGTCAGACATGGGGCTTTATCCACATAAATAAAGTGTTTATTTGATTTGCATATCAGCCATGCAGAGTTTTGAGTCAGGCATATTTTGAATTAGCTCTGTTTGTTTATCTTTCCTTTTTTGTTTTGGTTAATTAGGCATATATGTTTACATTTATTTATGCCACCCACACACATGTACGCACGCACGCACACACACACACACATACATATTTCATTATACTATTAAGTTACTGGATGAAAGTAACAGAGCATTGAATATTTGCTCTACCTCTGCTCAGTGGGACTGTGCAGTTCTGTGGTGCAGCATTATTTATATTCTTTGTTTTTTTTTTGTTTTTTTTGTTTTTTTTCAGTGTGCAATAGTGACAATGCATTTTCCAGTCAAACCATGAGAAAATCTCCGACTTACACTGGACATGATAAATATCTGTCAGACCAATGTACTGGAAAATAAATTAAGTAGGGTTGTCAAAAGATAAATTTTCTTGATCGCAACTAATCCCAGAAATTTCATAGTTAATCGCGATTAATCTTGATTTACTTTGCATGTGTAACATTAATATTTTGCAGTAAGACCGTTGGAATCTAGAGTTAAACTCACAATGCAAAGTATTTCTGACCATTGTGTCTTAAACCGGAATAAAATGAAGACAGAGACAAAGGCAGAATTTACCTTTTGGGCTTTTTTTTTATTTTCAAAAAGAGTGTAGAG
>JAPSES010059695.1:0-11401 GCA_029822895.1 Maxillicosta whitleyi | reverse complement strand
ATTTTAAAGTGGTGGGGACAAATCTGTTCGAAATGAAAAGTGGTGGGGACATGTCCCCGGCGTCGGTGACGCCTATGAGGACAGATGATTTTCCTAAAAATATGGCTTTTATCCAGTGACTGTCAAGAAAGCAGGAAATCTGTCAATTGATGTCAGTCAGCGTGGGTCAGGAGCAGGTGAACCTGTCACCGTCTTTGCTGCCTATAGGCTACAGCCAACAGGTGAAAATTACAAGTCACAGTAAAGTGACAACTCATGCTGATTTCAGCAAAATATGATGGAAAGAGAAGAAATGGAGTTACAACAAAGACTGCAGAACTAGGACGGGGTGAAGTCAGAAAGTGATTCACAGTCTGATGACACCAAGTGACATAGTATGAATCTCATGAAACCTCAAACACATATGCCAATCCAGATTTTATAAAATTATTATTATTATTACAATTATGCTCAGAAATTAGCCACTTCTGCCATTGTTTGCCAGGTTTCCTACTAAAGCCTCAACGGCCACATGTTCAGATCTAAATGTCTGAGTCTGAGGTTTAGTTTCAGGTTAAGGCTATTTCACCCTTTATTTTTGGGTGCACCCTTCTCCAATTCTAAAGAAACTGAAGAAACATTCCAGGTTCCACCCCCGTTCATGGATCCTTTTTTAAATGTAAGAAGCTCATCCTCAGCATTAGCTCTACTCTTCTACCTGGTGTCACAAAAATCTGGATGGTTTTGTGTAATCCTACTAACAAACAGGTCATGTGACAAACTGCTGAAAATAAATGAATATCCAGCAATGAAACTTTTGCATGGTCTAAGAATTTTACTACAAAAAACAGCAAGTATTGGGATGTAACTGCTTTGGAATCACCAGCATTTTGACCCATTGTACAGGGTGTCCACAAACTCTCTTTAGAAAAAAAAATATTATTGCAAAAGCAATTAAAGAGATATGTTCATCAGATTTCCCTTATGTACTCAGTGGTTGTCAAAGTGTTCCGTCACATTGGGGGATCGTGTGTTGTTGGATCATTGGTTCATTTTTCTTCAATAAGAGTTTAATTACTGCAAATGCTTACCTTGACTTTTGACTGAATATGGGGCACCACAACTGGAAATGTTCAACCAACCATCATTTTCCAGGTAGATGGTGCAGCACCACATTGGGTTCTGCATGTTGGTGGGTTCCTAAATGAGATATTTCCAGAGCGGACACCTCATCCATCAGACCTCACTACCCTGGATTTCTTTCTATAGAGTTTTATGTACAAGACATTGTGTATCAATCAAAGATATGTGACGTCAATGACCTGAAGCTAAAAATCACTGATGCCACAAGTCACTTTTCCATTGACCCTTAAATATTGCAAATATAACTTGTACATAAAAATTTACCTAATGGAAAAAGTCTTGTTTTTGGATTAACAGTTTTTGCGCTGGCAAGGTTTTTTGGGCATTGCAAAATTGGTATATTACACAAAACTGCAATGGAAAGACTTTTTCTCAAGTAGACTCATGTGAATAAAAAAAAAAAAAACCTGGATGTGGACGAATGTTACAACAACAGAAGAAGAAATTTAAAAGGAATGTGGTGTAGTATGTGTGGACACACCAGGAAACTGAATAATTTAGTACCAGATAGAGGGTCATATAATAATAATAATGAATATATCAGTAAATAACACCACATTTAAGTTTGTCCCCATGTTTATGGAATGACATCTTGTGTCATCTCACAATAATTAATAAACAAGTCATCACATTTGTGATTTAATGGAAAAACTGAAATTATGCATTTCTGTTTATTCAACATTTAGCAAATACCGGTAAAGTTTTGTGCATAAACCTAATGGAAAAGTCATCATTGATGAGGCTATGCTACAGCCAACATGGCTACAAACCCAGTCCCATCTAGATGTGCTTCATGCAACAAATGGTGCCCATAAACAGGTGTATTAACTTAGGCAAAAAAATAAAAATCAAATCAATATCTACTTTTCATTTTGTTATTTCCACAGATCTGTCTATTCATTTGCTTTTGTTATAAATTTGTTAAATGGTAAAGAAGCTTTATCATCAGAGTTGTCAAAAGTAAGGAGTGAAAGTAAAAAGTCATCTGAAAAATAATTACCTAGTAAAGTATGGATAGCCAAAATTTCCTCTTAAGTAAGGTAATAAAGTATTAGCCCTTCGTTATTTGACACCTCTGTTAGTTTTGTAACCCACCAAGGCTACCCAAAGCTATACAGGGGGAAAAAAAACAGTCTATTTGCATCAATATATGTTCTGCTGTAGTGCAAACATATAAGATGATTGTTGACTGAGCCGATACAAAAGCACTCATTGTTGTGGTGAACACGGCCTCCACAAATGTATATTAGCCTCTGAGATCAATAAAGAGTTTTATCTTTATTACATTGGAATCAATAACGCCAAAACAAACTAAATGTTCATTAGATTTCACGATAAATGTATGAAACCCAGAAACAAAAGCTTATTGATTCTATAAGGAGTTTTATATCACAAAGCAAAACCGTCATCGCAATTAATTTTCCTCCACAGACCTTATATTAATCTGAGTGCTCCCACACATATTTTCAAAGCTACATTAATGGCTCAAATAAATACGATTGGTAACGGCAGCACTCGCAAACGCAATTTGATAAATGAGAGTTCATTTCTGCTCTTAGGGATTTCCAATCACTGACACCAAAGCTTGGAGGCATACTTGGGTTAGGCTAAGTGGGGGGGGGGGGGTCTGTGCTGCAGACTTTCTGGTTGACCACGTTGTTGTGCAGGTTGAGCCTGCAACAGCCAATCGATGCAGACGGATACAGACGATGAGGGAGTGGACTCCGTGGGGGGAGAAGTTGAATCACATGGTCTCCGATCGATACTCAGCGGTGTATTTCACCTCTGTTCAGACATTCACCCACTCTGCTCTGAAACATGCATCTCACCAGCTTTTAGAGCCATTCCAATAAGATTTGTGGAGTCCTTTTTACATCCTTTGCAAATTAACTCCACTGACAAACAAGGAAGTGTTGTTTTTTTATCCTTTTTTATTTTTGGAGAGCCCAGTGTTTCAGACTTCAAAAAGCAAGAACAAAAGATGAAAAAGAGGTTACGCTAAATAATTTCCAGAAGTTTTAAAGAGATGTCACTTCTGCTAACAGGTCTACAAGTGAGGATGTTATCTTCAGAGAGACTAATCAATAAGGCCAATCTCACGCCCAGGAGGGCTTCACTGCCTAGCCACTTATTGATGCTTTCACTGCCGTGGCCCTGGTGTGCATTAAACCCTCTCAGCTCCTCTTTGTGCCCCCCTCAGGAGTCAACACTATAAAACCCTACAGATACCGTTTATTTTTCAGCTGAATGCTTTTGATTCTCTGAGAAATTGCTTCACCTCGAAACTTTTTTTACTCAATAACTGACAGGTTTGCCATTCTAAAACTCCTGAAATTTTTTTTTTTTTTGCTCTAGTCACAAAGTACAGCCATGTATTTATTCAGCGCCTGTATCTGACTGCAGAGTCCAGGTTTATCAGCTGAGTAGTTTAAGGCCAATTTATGAAGGGGTGGGAAAGAGGACAATGAGGAATGACACGAAAGAAAACCTCAGCAGATAGGCTTTACTCCAGCTTTAATGTCTTTCTGTTAGATGTTAATAAAATACACACAGGGACGAAAACATTTTTACTATTTAACAAAAAAAGAAATCACATCCTGTCACATAAAAACAGTAAAACCAGATACGGAAAGTACATGAGGGGAAACGGCTTTACCTTTGCTTGAACGAAGCCACAAAATGTCAGTGCAGCAGACTGTGACACTGATGACTGGATTTCTTAAAAGCAGGAAAGATAGGGATTAAGGTAAATGTTTGGATTCATAAAGCATTGGCATCACATGAACCCAGCCGAGCTAAAGGCGATATGCAGAGGTTTTCCACACCCACACTCCTTTCCTTCGCTTAAATAAGGATAAATGTTTCTCCTGATGCTATTTGCAACCTTCTGTTCCCTGTCTATGTGTCTATTACTATTCATAGGCATGTTGGACAAGTGCACATACCAGCTAGCATTGTTGCAAGGTCGTAAAATAAACCCAGAGAAGTATTTTTGCTTCTTTTAGAGCATGTCCTTCACTGAAGCAGATGTGAGACGCATATCGATGCATTGTCCACACTGTCTGATACAGAAAAGATCAAAGATGCAGCACCTTACATTCACCCTAATGCGACGCACTATGGTTTGACATGATTTGATTCAGCACAATGCACTTCAATCTATTGAATTCAGTATGGTACAGATTAGGACTGGATGATTTTATGGTTTCAGATGGTGAGTGATCATAATTTGTCATGTGCTTTTGAGGGGGGTTATACAGACTGTTCCATTAAACAAATAAATAGGAGCATTGTGTTGTTGGATTCTGTTGGATACTGTGAAATGATTTTGTATTATGTAATGCACTGTTTTTCAACCTTCTTTGAGCAAAGCCAGCATCAGCCTCTTGTTGTCCCCCCAGAAGTGTGTGTGTGTGTGTTTGTGCACATACTGAAAACATTATTTGACAATTCTCCTAAATAATTTCACTGTCACCAAATATTAGTTTCACTGCTGTGTTTCACACAAATGCTTAGCGTCCGCACGATATCTAAACATGCACGACAGGATGTAAGAGAGGCTTTATGCTAATCTGTTAGTGTAATGAACAGTCAGAATGTTTAGAGCGGTTTCTAGTTACAGTCAAGAAAAAACTAAATGTTGCTGCATGTTTTGCTGAACATATGCTGCTTCTCATTCAAGAGCACTCAAAAGATGCACATGTAGAATAGAATAGAATAGAATAGAATAGAATAGAATAGAATAGAAGCACTTTATTAATCCCAAAGCTGGGAGTTATAACAGTAACATGACAGGGACAAAATGATAAAGGAAGAAAAGATACAATAGAATACAATATATAGTAAGAAAAATAAGTTAAATAAAGATTAGAAACTTTACCGTCCACAAAAGAAAAACACCAGTGATCCTGTCCACAGTCGTGTCAGCGGGGGGACAGGTCAGTCCATGCAAGATAGAACCAGGGCGCTGATTGGCTCTGTGGGAAAAGACACATGAGAACGGTTCCACAGGACTGTGGACAATGACATTCATTCAAATAATCATTTCATCACATCAAAGAATATATATATAGCTATATAACTATATATATATATATATATATAGTTTTATAGAATTTATTTACACTGGGCTTGTGTTAACAACTGTGTAAATTGTTTTCTTGCCAGTGTAGAAGTAATGATTAACACAATCACCACTTCAGAAATCAAGGAATTACAGTAACTCACATGGGACTAGTATACCCAAGGGATCTGTGCTGATGTGGAATTGAACCCTGTCTGTATTCATGTGATGGAAACAAAGTCTGTTTTTAGTTGGATTTACCCACTCTGTCCCCCAGATTGAATGGGATATAATTGGTAAAATATAGAAAAAATGTTCTTTCCTTTTGCTGAAAATCATGTGTTCTCTTTTATCCTGGATTCTTTACCTCATACTGATATTTAAATAAGCTGCTCAATTATGTTCCTACGGTATACAAGCAAAGTACATTTAGAATGCGTCATTAGTGACTTATTTGTGTCTTAATCTATAAGAATTCATTCATTCATTTTACACATTTTCCAACTTCAGGCAAAGTTACTTTTATTTTAAAATATCAAATCACTCTCTCTTTCCCTCTGTACACACACACACACACACACACACACACACACACACATATATATATATATAAAGATCAAACTGGAGAACGAAATGTTCTCAAGCCCAATGCAGTGTCTCTCTTTTCCCCATCCAACAGTTCAGAATTTAGTTTATTGTCACATATGACTGAATAATTCATGTTGGTCTACTGAAAAATATGTGCAGCTGCAGGATCAATGCAGTGCAGTTAAAAAAGTACATCCACCTCTGCAATGAATTTCAAGTCATTTCCAAAAAGTGTGCAGAATTTCTACATGTTATTGCACTATTACTAGTATTAAATGATTTTGTCTTGAGGGGGAGGAATAAGAGCTACTTCCTCCTTAAAAGATCTAAACCTGGTGAATTTTTTATCCCTTTAAATTGGATAAAAGTGCTGCAGAGAACAGATGACCTTCATACATTTGCAATTAGATTGATAATAAATATATATATATTCATTCCTTAATTTACATTAATGAGGTTATTTTTGGTAACCCCCAAAATGTTTTGCAGGTAATACTTAATGTTTGCCACCAAAGTGAAAATAACACGTTACAGACAGTGTTACATGAGTCCTGTTTCCTCAGAGGTGGATAGAGTGAAAACATGTTCTAAAATGAACACAAAGGTGTAAATAATAACTTACATCTTCATCTGCTTGATATTGCAGAGTAATATGAAAGATTTATACATCACAAGTTAGTCACTAAATTAAATGACTCTGGTGCAGCAGTGATCGAAAGAAGTAAATCGGTGGAGGGTGAGTCACACAGGATGAACCCGAAGGGCTGCATTTTCAAGAAAAAAGGGACAAATATTCCTAATTTTCTCCTTGTGAAGCCTTGCTCTCCTCCGCTGTCCCTCCAAAGCAATTTGTAGTGTCAGATTGCTTCGGCGCCGTATGACAGGGTGAAGTAGCTGTTTATCAGACAAGCTGGTATTTAACTTTGTAGGACATATTTGTATTGATTGGGCTTTGTAATTTTCTCCTGAGTAGATTGGGCTGCTGGTTGCAGGCTGACATGCATTAAAATTAACAGGATATGCCTCCAGCATGGCTGAGTAATGCCCCAGTGTGGAGAGCGGTGCGTGAATCTCACATTTCATTTATGAAAGAAAGACGATCACCACAGGAGAGGCTTTATCCTGGCAGACTAGTTTTTCTCTTCTTTCTTCTTTCTAACTGATAATTTCTAAAAAATAAAAATTAAAAATGTTTCAACATCACATTTCAACATCACCAGGAGCCTTGAAATCTTGTCAAAGTCAGACCCATGATTTATAAAAGATGTAATTGAGTCAAACAGTGCAAAGTAAATCATGTCTAAAATCCACACAATCATCTACTCATCACATATCATTTTTTAAATATTATATATATATATATCATTATTTATTAATCTTGTTTGTATATTGTCATTGTTTTTTACTCTCTGGAGATGTCATCTCTGTCTCCTGCCCAGGGATTATGGATGTAAATTAGCTTGTATCCAGAGTGCGGTTCATCCAAAAAACAAAAAACAAAAAAAAAAATAAACGGTGTGGGGGTGGGGGGGTTGTTTTGTTTTTAACATTCATGAAAAAATAAGCAACCAACAGGCCTAATTCTTCTTTAAGTTGATGGTGGGACTATAAAGCACACCTGAATATAATAAGATTTTAAAGAAAAATAAAACTATTTTTACGTTTATAGGCTGATTATAAGTGTCCATATTGTAACATGACATATTTACACAGAGAGATGGTAAACAGAAAGATTTTTAAAAATATTTATTTACATAATTTAACTGCCTTTTCCCAAACAGAAAAGTCATTGATCGCAGTCTTCATCTTCATCTTCCTCTTTCCACTGAAACCACAGAAGTCGTCTTCTTCAGTTGCTCTTGAACAGCCTCACACAGGCTCCGCCCACACACCTTCTTATGGTGCGCTTTATTATTCTTGCATCCTTTGGCGTTGCCTCGCGACACGCCCCTTTTCCTCGGAAGGCGATCTCGTTTGCTCGGTTGAACTCAGAGAAGACTGAGGAAGATTTCCGAGATGCATTCCAATACGACGGCGCTGTTTTCTTTGTGTTTGGACCACTTTGGTGTTTTAAATGACAATTTTAATCTGGCGTATTACTGATAGAACCTTACTGGGTCTTTATGGGTATCGATGTTTTGGTGAGGCCAATATTGAACAAAATACTCATTTCAAACAGAAGTTGCTAAGCGTCCCTAGCAACGAACTATATAGGCTTGCTGTCAGATTCGCTAAATGAAATCACGAATTAATAAAATGAAAACGGTTGAAGCTACCGTACCGTGAAGCTAAAACTACGGCTGGAGGGGTCCATTTTTCTCCTTCTCGGAAGCATCATAAAACGCTTAATGCAGAAGCGTGACGTCATACTCAAGCTCCGAGACGGTTGGCCGTGTATAAAAAAACGCAGCATTAGTCTCTCTTTCCTTGTCACTCATTGTCACTTTGATCTTGACGCCCCTGAGCTTGTGCCATCCTCTTCGTCACGCAGCAGTCCATCCTTTCCAAACCCGTTGGTGACCATGGCTTTCCTCCCACTGCTCCACAGACTGGAAACACTTTATTTGCATGAGCCAGTTTGGGTGAACGATCCGAGTGTTTTACACGATGAAGGTGTGTGAATGAGTTCAACTCAAACTGAGTCTTCCTCTTCATCACCTCTCCCACCTGTCTGTCTTGCATTTGCACTTCCGGCTAAGAGCGCCCCCTGGAGGCCATCAGCCCATCATATTATAGATGGCAGGATTCAAAATGTGTGAAAAAAATAGCGGATTATAATCAGAAAATACATAGACAGTTATACATTCATCTTTAATGCAATCCCCCATAGTGTGGCCGTCGCCACACTATGGGGGAGATCGGCTAATTTAGTTTCAGGACCGCAGAGAAAGCCAATCACACCAACATGGTAGAGGATTTATGGCAAACAGACTGTAAAATGAAATCAATTAAGATTTCACAAACGTCAAAATATTTCAGCTACGATGGTGCCTGCAGATGTGCGTCCGTATGGCCTGATGTGTACCTGTACTGAGTGGTACTGGAGAGAGAGAGAGACAGACAGACACAGAGAGAGAGACAGACAATGATATGTACTTCGCATGTTTGCAAATTACCCCGCCTTCCGCCCGTAGTCCCCCCCCCGACCCCAAAAGGGACTAAGCGGTTGAAAATGGATGGATGGATGTTCGTAAATTCTGCAGTAGTTGTTTTTTTAAAGTTCATAGCAGGTCTGTAGGCTATAGGTGTAAGAAAAGTTCATCACAACCTGCTGGAATTTAATTGGTTTTTAACCCCCCCCCCCCCACACACACACACACACACACACCACCCTCCGGAGGGATGTAAAAACCAGAGGGGGGAGGGGGGGTGTTGAGCCCCACTACCCCCCCACTACAAATCCCATCCAGCTTCTACCAAACTCATAGCTGTGCAAATGAATTAATCATACGTTCATTGACATGAACATCCATCTGACACAGATCATTACATAAAACATATTTAACTGATGTTTATGTAAAACGATGGCTCTGGGCTGATGATGATGATGATGTCTGATGTTGTTGAGTACCTGTTTCCTTGGCTCCTCTATCCTTGGGTCCTTGCCTCACCTATCCACTCCTATTAGGAATGTGAGTGAAGACTATACGAGGCGAGGATCCAGACAAGCTACAACTTGACAATTGACAAGAAGGGCATGTTCCTACAGGATGACAGACTCCAGCTGTCTTTGTTGCTTTATGACAGGTGACATTCAGCTTTAAGGAACATTTACTGTCACACACTATGTGTGAGTGGACTAAAGGAAGTATGCCTGCAAGTAAAAGGCTCCGAATTATTAGGCAAGGCAGGTTTATGTGTAAAGCACATTTCATGTAGAGAACATTTCAACGTGCTTTACATAAAACAATCAAAAGACAGGCATAAAAAGAGAAAATTAAAATATAAAATATAGAAACATAAAATAAAAATTTGATTAAAATAGACTAAAATCTTGAGCAATAAAATATGATTTTAAAGTTCATTCTTCAGACCTTCTTTGACAGTTTGAGTTAAAGCTGCAGTAAACACTCCTGTTTTCAGTCTGATGTCATCAGTTCCAGCTCAGGTGTTCAGGACGTTTGTTCCACAGGTGAGTCTGAGCAGAACCACTGAACGCTGCTTCAGTTTGGTTCTAATGTTGAACACGCTGTCCCTCATGAATATTCATGATGCATTAATAAGGCACCTCTGATTGGTTTAAACAAGGAGGGGGTAAAAAAAACAGGAAGAGGAAAGGAAACGCCCAGCTGGGTGTTGGTTGACCCGCAGCGATCTGTTGATGGAAAGTCCGAAAGTCCCCCCCTGATTTAAACTGTCTTTAACATATGGGCAAAGAAAAACTGACCAAGGACCACATTTGCTTTAACAAAGTTAAAGAGAGAATGTCAAACTGAATCATGTATAGTGTCAAAGTCCTTTTTTAGATAGACTGGACTTTCACACCAGAGGACATTATGTAAGACTATCTACACACACATACATAGCAGTCGACTCCAAAGCAAAACTAACCACATCATCTACCTGGTTTGGCCGGATAGTCTCTATCCGGGGCATTTTCACACCTTGAATGTGTTCTATATAGTATTGATGTTCCAAAGTCTCCTCAGCAGTGGCAAGTCTGGTACCAGAACATACTAAGGTCTACCAAACCTATCAACAAATCAATGTTATGTATGCACACACTGTATAAATCACTGAATGAAGCATAAAGCCCAATGTTTCCACACATCACACAACTAAAACTTATAGACAATTATTTTTAAAACCACTCAGTATCACAGTGTCTTATCTCCACATGCTGCATCGGCTGATAGTTTACATTATAGTTCTGTTAGCTTAACTTTGTTTGAAGACAGAAAACAGTCAGGAAAACCATAATTCACCTCTGTTTTCCATGTGGTTTTGTTGTCAGCAGTTTGACTAAAGATCTGTGTGGAATCATTCAAAGCAATGTTGGAACTTTCACAGTTTGATCTGAAACGTAGGTCAGCAAATGACAACTTAGAAAAGATAATAATATTGCACAATAAATGTAGACCTTTATAAGCCTCAGAAACAAACTCACTCATGTAGAATAAACGCTGCCATTTTAGCATCAAACTCTACATTTAGACTGAAGTCCAGTGGAGGAAACAACAGTGCTTCGAGCTTTTATCACAGTCCTTTTCTTTGACTTTGAATGTTGTTTCTTAGTGGTTCTCATCGAAACTTAGTCACAGGTCTTGTGTCATTAGTGTTCCTTATTATGGTAGACTGGTAAAAGGACTCACTGCTCCCTCTAGAGGCCCCTCAGTCTATAAAAATGTTGTTCTTATTTCTACAATCAAATACATTGTTTAAATATAGACCGTGTTTGTTCCCAAACTCACAGGTAGCTCCCATGTGGGTATTAATAGTTCATTCTAAAAGTTTGTTTAGTCTGATATTTAATTATAAAATCCACAAGTGCGTGGAAGTTTTATGTGAACATAGGTGTGATCCAATTAGGCAAAAACTGTAATATTACTGTAATAGGTCAAATCCAAGGTCACCAATGCAAAGCCCACATATTAATGACTATATGTGTTCTATAGTAACAAATCTATC
>JAPSES010059665.1:0-11402 GCA_029822895.1 Maxillicosta whitleyi | reverse complement strand
AGATTTGTTCCTATAGAACACATATAGTCATTAATATGTGGGCTTTGCATTGGTGACCTTGGATTTGACCTTGACCTCCACTAATATTACAGTTTTTGTCTAATTGGATCGCTCATATGTTCACATAAAACTTGTTCTGTACTAAATCCACACACTTGTGGTTTTTATAATTAAATATCAGACTAAACAAACTTTTACAGTGAACTATTAATACCCACGTGGAGCTACCTGTGAGTTTGGGAACAAATACGGTCTATATTTTCTCTAAATTTATCTAAAACAGTGTGTGATAACAGCAACATTTTTTAGTTCAACAAGCAAAGTGACTCATCACAACACAACAGTTAATCCATGAAGATAATTCTAAGTTTCTGCCCTGTTAAGTATAAAGAGTAAATGCTCATGTTTTCACAGTCGCTCTGTTTTCTGCGGTAAATTATTGATGTGTTAATGTTAAACTGAGGCAGTGGATGTGACAAAAGTAATTATGGAGTTGATTCATTCAGCTGCTTTACACTAACTTTATCCAGCTCATAGTCATGCACGGTCAATTATTAAAGGTTTATTTCTCTGCTGCTCTTTGACTTTAACTAGACAGCCCTGTACACAGATTAATGCACAGGATCCTTAACTGTTACAGCATCCTCATAGAAGCTGGATTCATGCTTTTGTCGGCTTTAGATGTGATGCTAGTGTCAGTTCTGTGATCACACCTGATGTAAAAAACAATGTACGACGACAGTAAAACCCAAATCTGAAGGAAATCCATCCGACTGAGGTCATGAATAACCACCAAATATGGCAGATTTACAATGAAATTTAAAAAAAATGTCACTCTTAATCCTGGATTATGTGCAAGAAATTGATTATTTCTTTCTATTTTCACGCTGCCTTTAAAAAATGTCAAAGGTGAAAAATTGTTTTCATATACGTACGATAGAACCCAGATTCTTGGAGGATGCTAGTGATCTACCTTATGCACAAAGGGTCAAATCATTTACAGCTGCAGACAGACAGATAGAGTTATCATCATGTCTGCGAGGGTGAATATTTCTATGAACTGGTAATTAAAGCGGGGTTTTGCTAGTCTGGTCTGGTTTGAGTTACCTACCGACATTTATCACTGTGACATGTTCTGTCAAATTCAAAGGTAACGTAGATGAGCAGTCTGATGGAGACAGCGTCCTAGCGCTTATCCAACCTGCCTTGCAACAATGTGACAGCGTGATGAACGTAGTATTATAATATTGTGCGTATCATATGGCTGTGAAAGGCTAACGGAGCTGCTAGCGTCTGGAGAACCCGCACTGTTTTAATGACGAGCCAAAGCCAGTAGAACGAAGCAGGATCACGTTTCACGATGTGCACGGTGCATGTCATGTTTGTTTGCGAGAAGGTTAATGTGCTTTTTCGGTGCAACCTGAGAGGAGACGCTATCGGTACGGCAACGTGGACGGATTTGAAGTTGATGACAGGAAGGAACGAAAAGTGAACGTCATTGTGAAGCTGATGAAGGCGCTGCTGCTGCTGCTTCAGTCGTGCATAACTAACCCTGTCTTGACGCTGCTGCTGCTTCGCTCCTCCTCCTTCTCATTATTTAGTGTTTATTGGTGGGTGTCAAACCTCGTCCTAATAGACTGAACCTGCTACACTCTCAGTCAGGGGCTTTGGTAGTCTCATTTCTTCTCTTCTGCTGTGTGGAAATGCAACGTTTTTGCTTCAACTCTTTTTGTAATATTTCAAAAAAATTAGATGCATATGTAAAGTATTACAGTTCCAGTCTCCTCTGCTGTCACTGCTATTACTGTAATTTTATTACTTCTATTATTACACGCTCTAAATAATTACTACTGTTATTTTTGTAGCCGCTGCTCTCATTACAACCACTACCTCGTTCATTATGGCTACCGTTACATCTGCTTTGGCTCCAGTGCTCAGTGTGGAGAGCTTTTTTTAGCCAGCGCACATAAAAAATCTGGCAAGTAGTGACCGTGTGTGTGTCAATAATTATGAAACTTACGGTTATTTATTTACATTCACTCCAGGCCTTACTGCATTCCATACACTCACCCAACCACATGCAGGTGAGACGAGTGCTTTCGGTGCTGTAACAGTTTTTTTTTTTTACACAAATGAGCACACAGTCAGTCGGGCAGACATACACAAGGTGAAAAATGGCTCCTTTCATTTGCACCCCCAGAGCCTGGGGCAGCCCTCGTAAATCTGTGAGAAGTTTGAAGTTCATTCTATAGTGCTGCTATATAAAGGCACGTCTTACTTGCTCACTTCCACATTCACATACTGGCACCGAGCCAACAAACACAACGTTTTCCTTATAGGGTTTTATTTTACCACAGTTCTTTGTGCTTTTAAACTTCCTCAGACTCAGCTCCTTCTCAAAAGAGTCAAGATAAGCCCTGAAAGAAATCATAGTTTGAGGACAGAGAGGAAACATGGCAAGACAATGTGGAGGATAGAGTGGAGGAGGTGTGGGAGGTCTGACTGATTCAGCTGTAATCCATTTTACACAACAGCAGCCGCTGTACAAATGTTGACTTTTTTATTCATTCACGTCTTTCATTTCTTCTTCAACAAATCACTTTTGTAGCTTTATAATTAGCTGAGGCTAACAAAAAGCTTTTGGTGAGTGTGTGGACGGCAGAAAGCTCTTGAACTATGAAGTGAAGTACTATAGTGAGCTGACAATGGGGAAAAAAGCACCTTCTTTATGCAGTTTTCTCTGCTGGGTCCAATAGTTTGCATGTATTTATGTAAATACACTGTTACCCATAGAGTTGTTTTCATGCACATCAATAATGACCTTTGCCCTGATGTGCTGATTACATACCAAGGCCCAGTTACACTTAAAGAGACACATAAGGTAATAAATTCTAAATGTCATCAATTTAATTCCTATAAAGACTATTATCAATCTGATCATTTTCAACAGTTGAACCAACTTTTGCTGACGACATTGCACTAAATTCACGCATTGGAGCTTCACGCGTTTATTTTAAACGAGCACCTCATGGAAATTGTATTCATTGTGACTTAGTTTTTTAGATTTGCCTCTTAATATAAACTCGAGCAGCTCCTTTTACTTTTTCTTATTCAATTTTGACGCGTTTCTTCACTGATGATGACAAAAAACTTTTTTTTTACGCTTTTTCGATTCCCCGGCGTCCGCCATGCTGGATGATCTGATGTTGTTTTGGCCGGTCCGAAGTCACGTGACCTCAGGTGGAAAAAAGGTCCGTGCGGAGAATGTAAACATTGCAATTTTGAGGCGATGTGTAACTATTAGTGACGAACTGTAGGTGTAAAATAGAGCTGTGGTTTATAAACACTTTACCCAGACAGGTTTCATTTTGAATTTATTACCTTATGCGTCACTTTAATCTATCAAGAATAAACCACATTGTAAAAATCATTTCACAAGGTAACATTATTTTATTCTATCTTTATGGTCAACAGTGTAATACCTGCCAAAATCTAAAAAAAAAAAAAAAAAAAAAGAAGAACATAGTCTTTTAAATTAAAATAAATTAAAGCTGAAATCACAAAGAATAAACATAAACTCTCTCCTCTCAGTCCAAATAAAATACTAAATATAAGGACAGATAAACCTGGTGTATTTCACATCATTACTGAAAAGTCAATCCAACTTTTCCAACTTTTTATTTCAAGCCACAGATTCACGTCTGAATGAATCTTAAAACACCGATGAGTAAAACCTCCAGTCACAGCGTAGGTTTTCTGAACCACACATGAACTACAATGAGCTGAAAGGTAGTATGGAATTTATGTGCAGTGATGCCAAAAAAAACTATCAGGCACTGCAGCTTAAAGTGTAAAGTTGAGGTATTTGTACTTTATCACAGGCTAAGGTTCAGGAACTAAACCATTTCATACCAACACACACTTATTTGTCAGTTTTCTTCACATCATGCAGGTACAGATGATGGAAACATGAAAAAGATGAATTATTTTATCATTTAATCTACAAAATATGAAATGAAATACTTCTGTCAGGGAATAGGACACAGTTTTATTATGTTTTAAACAAAAATCTGATTGAAAATGTTAATATCCATAAAGATTGACTTATTTAGTGTGCAGGATTAAAACACTGAATATACTATAACAATATTGAAATTACTGATGATACTTTATAAATGTTTTCAATGTTAGTTTTACTTAAATAAATGATAACGTCCAAGCCTTTTACTCCATCAAACTAAAGGTTCTGGATGCGGTAAATGACTCCTGCACCATCCCATAGTGCAGATGTGTTTTTAACAGGTAACTGCACGGTTGAAATGACCAATGAAATGGCGTCTTTCAGTTTTATGAATATTATATTTGTAGCTCATGCTGCTATTAAAATGTGCCCCATACGTTTCACATTCAGGTGGTAAAATACATTCAGAGCCGGCAAAGACAAACTCCTTGTGGAACCCCTGACCAGACCGCCGCTGTCCAAGAACTCTGGTTGTGCACAAACTTGGCACGACAGGTTTGAACAAATGGGGGAAAGCGTGCACAGTCTGCCCTCGAAGGGACCGATGTTGGAGCAAAGGAAACATGGCGGCGGCTGTTGTGTGAAAAATTAGAAAAGACAGACCCTGCTAACACGGACACATGTCCAGGCGCTCGAGGAAATGGGCGTGATTTAAAGATGTCAAACCTTTTACTTTATACCTCAGCTGCCAAATGCAGTCAGCATTGAACCAAGTCCACCTCCAAAGCCTGAAAGGAATTATATGGAAAGTAGTGGTCGCCATGTTCTAAACCAAACAGAAATGGGGTGTATTTTTTATATTTGGTGACTTGTCTAATTTTTCACCCCTTTCACAGCTATTTCTGTACATTTCTGATCAGTATTGCATGTAAAATTTGACAGTGAAATCATCTAAATCAGGCAGAATCTGGATAACATGAAGCATATTGTGCGTTGTGTTCTGTCCTCTGTTGACTCTGACCAACAGATGATTAGGTGATAATTGATTCAACGCATAATTCAGAAACAAACCAGGAGAGGAAGAAGGAGCAGACAGAGGATGGAGGAGAAGGAAAGAGGACAGGCTGTCTGCTGCTGATGGGAGCCTCCTTTGCCCGCCTGGTTTGCAGTCTGGTTGCTTAGCAACTGCTGCGGCCTAAAATAACCTGCCGGGAGACAGAAATAGACCAAAGATATATGGACAGATTGGCCAGTGAGTGTTAAAGGAATTTGTCTGAGTGGTTTTCTAGCGCTTTTGGTTGGACTCGATTGTGTTTTTGTGGCGTACAATATGGAATGAGTGTTTGTTGGTTTGTTGTGTGTTTGTACATGTGCACATATGAGCTGCACACCAGGCAGATGGGTGCAGGGCCATTACCCGTTCTAGCTGGTTGCTAGGCTGATCGTCAGGGAAGTGACATCAGGATGTTTAGTCAGCACGGCAGCCCCATCGGAGACAGTTGCTAAGCAGTTTCTGCACCTTAGCAACCACTCCACCGTCACCGCAGCACTGGGTCCAGCAGAAGGAGGGAAATGGTGGAAGACATTTATGGAAACAGAGTCAGAGAGCAGGCCGGCTGCACGGTTCTGATAGTGGAGCAACTCACTGATACGCCTTCATCCATCACAGCTGTTCTGCTGGGATGTTTCCTCATTTTACTACTTAATTCAACTCACTAGATTGTCTTTCCATGTTGTACATCCCCTCAGTAATGTCATTTAATGTCCTAAAATCTCCTGTTCATTTTCTTGTACGACCTTAATACCAGCCCCAGTGTTATGAACTTGTCAGGGTCACAGCTCCTAAATATAGCACGTCTGAAGTCGAAAACTCATTTGTTTTTTTTTTTAGATTAAAATTCATTTCAGAACATTTCACAAATAAAATGAGGTTTTGCTTGGTTTTCACCTAAAACTAAAGGCCATGTTGTACAAATGAGGGTTTCTGGTTGATGGGATTACCAGCTGTAGAAAGCTGCTGGTAACTCACTCACTCACTCACTCACTCACTCACTCACTCACTCACTCACTGTGTTTCTGTTTGTGAGGCGTGAATTATATTGAATTAATGCGTGCGATATCGAGTGTGACATCTTCATCCATCCACGTTGTGAGGTGGGTTTGAGGCTTATCTGAAATGAAACATAAAAATGTCCCGATAGTTTGACCCCCGTCACAGTTCAACTTGTTATATTACAAACATTTCACCTCATTAACCTGGAATCTGAGTGTCAACAGCTGCAGAACACATAACATTAATGATGTCACATCCTGACTGATCTGGTGTTAATGAAGCTTCAGCTGCTGCAGCGTTTCCATTTATTACACAGACTGTACGGCCTTGTGCACCTGTTGGGCCTGAATTATATGCACTGAAAAGCAATTTTAGAGCCTGATCCTGAATGAATCGACACATTTCAGTGACATATATATAAATGTTATTCATTTGTTGTTTACTTGCTAACTACACGGTAGCTAGCAGGCAGCTCAGCACCTCCTCCAAACACTCACCGGCTGTCATTAACGCAGGCTTTAAATAGTCTTTTATAGGACATACATGTTATTTTCTCAAATAAATTTGACATCAGATGATCAGCAGATAAGGTCACCAAGCCACGATAATATAGCATATATCATTTTACATTTTTAGCTAACATTAAACATGGTGTCAAGCATCATCTGAACTTTCATCTAATCTCCTTTTTCCAGTTTAAGTCATTTTTGTAATAAGTGAAAACAAAAGAATCTTCATTTATCATCATTCGACAGACATTTCAGTAACTTGAGTTACAAATTTCAAGTCATGTTCTTGGAAGTACGGAAACTTCTATGTGCGTGCATCAGCTAATTAAAGACATATAATTTAATGTAGAGAAAAAACCTGTAATGTCAGAAGCTCAGATGCACCCCATGGCACAAACTTTATAGGTGTTTTTCTCACATAATTACTTAAAATGTTGTGTGAACAGGTGTTTACATCAGAGCGGCTTGAGAGTGCAAATATGGCATAATTAGCAGATGTAATAATAGACTGTGTTTAATATGTGGATGGATTGTGATGTCACCCATTAGTTTAAATCCAGTGGTTTGCATTTTGGCTAATGCTGTATTTGTCTTTTGGAGCAAGAAGTGACTTTATTCGGACCAAGTGGGTGGAGCTACAGGAGTACAACGGGTCTTGGGTGAGCTAATGCTAATGCTAACGCTAATACTAGCTTACTGACTGAGTAGAACTGTGAACTTCTTCAACCACTGATGAAAAAAAACTCATTTTACAGAAGTGTTAGCAGAACCTATTAACCTCATCTGCAGTAGAATTAGTGTCAGGAAAAAAAAAAAAAATTCATTAAGTAAAATTAGACTCCAAAAGTTCATCTCAGCAAGCAAATGAGCTGTCAATCAAAGCCTGACACGGCAGGTTTCAAAAGATGAGATTAAGAGAGGAAAGTTCACTTATTAAAAGGTTCCAAATAAAACTAATGACACCACAATGAGTCCAGGACGACAAGTTATTGATCTGATTGAATACGATACAATAATAATAGAATAGAAGCATCACATTAAATCAAACCAAATCCTTCCAGCTCCCTCACCCACGTTCCCGTTTTTCTGAAAACTGGTGCCCTGAAGGCATCACCGCAGACTCGCAGTGTTGACGTGTTTGTGATTGACAGCGCTCTATTGGCTTTTTTTGGCGGCCTCCTTTCTTACCTCCTGTCTTAATAATCCCAGTCAGCACGCATCTGTTTATTTGAAGTTTGCTCCGTGATGCTCATCAGTCATTTTCAATTATTACTGAACATTGAGCAATAAATGTAATTGATGGTTAGAAGTGTTTTTATCACCAGTGTTTAGACCTGAAGTGGGCCGGATCATTAAAATAATAACATAATAATATATAAATAAATTATATCAGTTCTAAAATTATATGTTTAATTACTATGTTTTAGCGTGAAAAGAGTAAAAATCGTATAATTAAAATGTTTACATCTACAAACTATCCTTTTTTGGAAAAGGCTAATCTGTAAATGTAAACATTTTTATGTAATGTGACTTTTTTTACACTAAAAAATGAGAAAAAATATGTTTTTCATTATTTATACTTTATTATGATAGTGTTTTATTGGTCTGACCAACTTTAGATTGACTTCACCTGAAATTATTTTCACATCTTTGATTGTTTAATATCTTCAGTGTAATCCAATTCAAAAAAATGACAAATTTCATTCTGTAATGTAAAACAAAAACACACCCCTGCATGAAGCTCAAAGACACCATAATAACATAAAGTGTCTATGCTCTGTGTGTTTACGCTGACATCTACACACGCTTCGACGTGATGACATCAGTTGGATCGATGCCAAAATAAGCTTCGAGGGGCGGGGTTTGTTGTGCCTGTTTATTATATTATGAGTATTAAGTAATATTTTCAAGTGTAAATCTAATGACTAATGACAAAAAAACACTACACTGAAATGAAATGAAGAACATTGTGTTAATCTCATATAAATAGTACTTTGGTAAACACAAATTTACAAGTAGAAGGTTCCTATCTGACACATTAAAACCTGGAACGTTTGCTCTAGCAGTAGTTTCTGTATTATATCAGTCATAGTGATACACTGGATTCTTTCTGAGACGCCTATCCCATACACAAATATAAATAAAAAAAACAATTATGAAATTGAGTTTACAGTTTCCTGTCTTCAGACCTAAAAACATACTCCATAAATCTTAATGTGATGAAGCCGCGTTAAAGAGTTGATGTTTCACCTGGTGTTGCAGCGTGCGTTGCTTGTTTTATTAGCGCTCTTTCATGAGTCCCCCCGGGTCCCATCAGAGTTTTACACAAAACCAAAACACTCAGTCCAACCTGAATACAAGCCGTGGGGAACCTCTGTCAGGTTTTCACGTTAGCCTGACTTTTTTTTTCCTTTATGATTACTTTGGAAGAACATCATGTGGAAAGAAAACGCAAAAATGTTTTCACAGCGTTCTCAAGTTCATACTATTCCCTCGGTCTCAAAAGAGAGATTAGTTGATCAATCAAACCAAGTCCCTGAACAGAATCGAGCCTTTTTCCTCTTGAATAAGCTTTACATCAATTCATTTTATAGCCACGAGGCTGTAGGTAAGTTTTATTGTGTAGAAGACGCAGCAGATAGGAGGAAAAAAGACGCGGTTTAGTGGATATTTTGGTGCCGTGTAATTGATAGGGAGGAAATAAACAGTGGCGGTGCCTCCTCTCCTCTCAGATCACCGTCTATATTACCTGTTTTTTTATTATAAGATCACTAACGTTCGACCGCGTAAGTTAGTCTGAGGCTGTTTCTGTTCAGTTCTGAGAGGAAACAGTATGAACCAAATCCAAAACAAAATGCGTGAAGTTCATCCTATGCATTTGGTTTGAGTAGTTTTACTTTCACACGGATATTTTGGGAGTTTTTACGGTTCTCTCTTCCACCGTTTTTGTCTTTTGCGACAGTATCCTTAGTTTCAAACTGTCTAGAACTCATGTTGGTACAGCCCAGTACGACCTGAAGTGGGTCGGATCATTAAAATAATAATATAATAATCTATAAATGATATCAGTTCCACAATTTTTAGTGTGAAAAAAAGTAAAATTGTATCATTAAAGTGTTTACATTTGCAAACTATCCTTTAAAAACATGAACAAAAAGAAATTTATTAAGAAAAAAAAATGAAATGAAATTTTTTTTTACAATTAATGCCATTATTCGTCCTCACTTCCTCATTTTCACATGTTCATTATAACGTACAGATCACAGTGGATCTACAAATACACTAAATATTTAATAACAGGTAGAATATTACCTTAATTCTCTAGACATATTTCAGGTTGTTGACATTTTTTAAAACATTTTTGTGTAATTTAACTTTTTTTTGTCACAAATAAAAGAGAAAAAATGGTGGTTTTCATTATTTATGGTTCATTATGATAATGTTTTATTAATCTGACCCACTTTACATTGAATTGACCTAAATTTATTTGAACATTTTTGATTATTAATATCTTTAGTGTAATTATTGTATTTCACAAATTCATTCCAGGGGCCAGATCGGACCCTCTGGAGGGCCGGTTTTGGGCCCCAGGCCACATGTTTGACACCCCTGGTGTAGAAAGTACTCGCACTGTTGGACCACCTCAGTTTGGTTCAGATCAAGATCCGTTATCGCACTAAAATAAACTGCATCTGTTTGTATGAGTTAGTTTTGGTTCTTACCAATGAAAAATGCTTCGCTGCTTTAAATCGTTCATCAGCACAATATCTGCCATTAAACGTCACTTTCAATTTGTTATCTGTCACATTATCTCACTGTTTTCCGGTCCCTCCTCTTCTGTTTTCCCGTTTTGAGCGTAGATCTGAGTGTTTACAGAGGGCTGCATTTTCCTGTAATCGACAGTGTGACCGCAGTAACACATTAAAACAGTTTGGACGTGAGATTCAATGCTCAGGACTTATAATAATATAATGTAATGATATATAAATTATGTCAATTTTATTATTAAAATATTTCCATCTGCAAACTATCCTTTAAAACCATGAGAAAAACATATTTTATTTTATCCTATTTTATTTTTATTCTATTTTATATATTCTATTTTCTTTTTATTCTATTTTATATATTCTATTTTATTCTATCCTAACCCACCTACCGATATAAGTGAATGTCTTCAGAGGCGAACTGTCCAGGTTTTACTTTAATAACCTCCTACGTCCTAAATACTTTGTGTGACTTTGACCCACTTGGCTGTTTCACAAAACAAAAGCTGGGATCTTATGATACATAATTTAAAGCAGCGCTAAGGCTTTTGCATGTTATGTTTTGATTCCACCGCAGTGATTTGTGATTTATGAGGTGAATCTTCTGCAAACTGCTGCCTATTATCTGCTAACCACACCAGAGTGTTTACATCTGACTGTAATATTGTCTCCTTTGGTCTGTTTTCTCCGGCTAATGCAACATGATTTGCTGCTGTCACGTTGGGTTAAAGTCTATCCGGTGTCAGGAGTGGGATTTAATTCAACACACGTTCATACGTACTTTTAATCTTTCACTTTAAGAGTTCGAGTCTAATGTTGAATCCAATGGATTCAGATTGTACTTTAGGTTAAAGTTTATTTAGTTATTTATTTTGTATGAAATACAAAGTACAAAAGTGAAGTAAATTAAATAGAAAAAACACTGTGCAGGAGAAGGGGCGGAGCCTATTAGGCTTATACAGACCCTCCTCCTTAAAGCATAACAAATATAAACTAGAAAAACACTCAGAGCACAAACCTCCAAGCAATTTTTAAAAAGATTCTCTATTAGTTATCATTGGCGTTGCTGTGGTAATAATACCAAATGTCCACCAGATGGCGCCTCCTGTTTTCTC
>JAPSES010059654.1:0-11403 GCA_029822895.1 Maxillicosta whitleyi | reverse complement strand
CACACACACACACACACACACACACACACACACACACACACACACACACACACACACACACACACACAAAACATGTAATAAAATATATATATTCATTATTCCATTACGATGGAATAAGGCTTTTATACAATTTTGGAGCCAGGTTAAAAATCCCTGCTTCAAAAAGTCAGATTTAGTGTCAAATTTAGCCAACTTCTATCACTTCTAATATTCACATGTTTAAAAGAAAATAATAACTGCTACCACTACTAGCCATAATGAACAACTCAGTGATAATGTTAGTTTTCCAGTTTCAGTTCATGCTGGAAATGACATCTTAAAATATGTAAATCATGGATAATGCTACTTAACATGGGTTGAGGAGGATGGTTATGAATATTTAACTTGA
The DNA here is from genome assembly GCA_029822895.1 of Maxillicosta whitleyi. Classification (NCBI taxonomy): domain Eukaryota; kingdom Metazoa; phylum Chordata; class Actinopteri; order Perciformes; family Neosebastidae; genus Maxillicosta; species Maxillicosta whitleyi. Next base: position 11,015 of record JAPSES010059654.1, on the reverse strand, counting down.
TCTATAAAATAATCATGTTTTCTGTATTATATGTTCTGTGAAAAATTCAAAAGCTAAAAAAGCAGGCTCAATTATTTAATAAATAAATAACATATGGATCAATATCAGAATAGATGAGTGCTAGATTTGATTGCACTACATATGCAGTCAACGTTCTTGACCTTTTATCTAAACCTATATTATATTGATGGCGATTCTGGTGCATTACCAATATAGAAGGCAGCATTCTGAGACTGTGCATAATCATCAATGTAGGAGATCCCTAAAGGCTGTACTGGAGTTTCTCCAATCCCACGAAGAACATTTCCCAGAAACACATAAATCCACATGGAAACACTTGAGTCACGCTCACAATCTACAGGTGAAAAAAACAAAACAAACCAGAAAGAGTTGCTTTGAATTCATTATTCAAAGCCTCAGAAATCAACACAATATGTGTTTTAATAAGAAACGGATTTGACTCCTGTTCTTACTCTTTGATGGCAAAATAGTTGGTCTGTCACCTGCCGTGGTGGATCCAGATGAACATGGAGAGAGGGTACTGGATGAATTCACTGAAGGTCTAACGGATGTTTCAATCTTATAGCTGCGTACAAAATACCAATGTGACTGTTAAACAAGGGGAGGGAGAAACATCAGGTAACGTTAGATACTTACAATGTGAAGCACAAGCACATACATGAGCGACTGAACTTTCAAAGTGCAGGAAATGTGTTACATTTACACTAAATGGACTGGGATCAGAATGAGGATGGAATCTGTCAACTGCAACACATGCATGCAGACATGACATCCTACCTACCTGCCAATGAGGAAGTGAGGCATGGCGATCAGGAACGTCCCGAAAGACATCAAGAGACACCCAAATGCTATGATCTTGGGTCGGTGGAGCTTTGCACCAAAATAGCTCACGAAGGCAATCACCAACAAATTTCCTGGAGGGAGGGTCAGAATAGACAACATAAAAATAAATCACATATAAATATGAACTTTTGTAGTACTTGTATTACAGACAAGGTCTAATGCTGACGCTGAGAACAGATAAATCAAAAAAAAAAAAATCATAGAGGAGTGCTTATAGGACTCAAAAATAGTTTGTTTTTAAGTGCTCTTTGGAAAAATGATTAAAAAAGTAGATAACAGGAAGAAAATTCCAAGGCACTCTCTTAAAGCATTAAAATGCCTTTAATATTCCCAGCATGGTCATGTGTAGACCTTAAAAACCACTTCAGTGTGTTGGCTTCAAGCCTTCATCAGGAAGACAAACAAACAAACAGAAGCCTTGAAAACTGTAGGTTCTTTTAAAGTGGTCCTGACCAATAGGAACCTGCCAACTGGGCATAAAGGAAATGGCCGGCAGAGGGTGTCAACATGTTTTACCGTGATAACATGATTGATTGTGTATTGTTTTTGTGAACCTATAGTTTTCTGACTTCCTGATGAAGACTTGAAGCCAAAATGCGTTGAAGTGGTTTTTAAGGTCTTTACATGCTCATGCTGTGAAAAAAACAAAAAACAAAAAGCATTTTTAACGCTTTAAGAGAGTGCCTTGGACGTTTCTACTTGTTTGTCATCAACAGATAAATCTATTTGAGGTGTTAAAGAGCCCATGAAGGGCTGGTATTATAATTATAATAATTCATAAATTTTGTAATGATGCGGTGCTATACACATTCAATTTGGTTGATTGATTGATTGATAACTAATATGTGCTTTCAAGTAATGCACAGTTTGACAACGACATGATGTAATCCACCTGGTCTTTATGTAATGTTTGTCTTTTATGAATAGTGCAACTGCAAATAAAGAAACTGTCCCTTCGGATCAAAAATACAAATGTGACAATAAGTGTTGCATCTTATCACTCTATTACTTAAAGATCCTCAGTTATTTTTCCAAACCTAGGCTTCAGGACACTTAAATGCACATTCACTGCTTGGACTGCACATGTTCTAACTAGGAACAGGCATTTCAAGTGTCTATAAATGTAGGTTTTTGCCGATTGAATTATGTTATTTTTATTTTTGTACACATGGCAAACATTCATCTTAGAGGTGAGCTGTAATCTAGCGACAAGTCAAACAGTCAGACCGTCACCTCAAAAAACACAACTACACAAAGAAACCTTAAACACACTATATTCAACCAAGAACATACATATATTTCATATCTTCATGCTGTTATTTATTTGTATATCCTCAGGACATGCACTGTGTGAGTCACTGTTTTCTTGCTTTTTCGAAAAACTCGTTGGTACTCCATATTATACATATTATAGTGGCTCTTATTCAAAATAAGTACAAATATTTACAATTCAACATAGACACAGAGCTGAATGATATGTTTTTCACAATACCAAGTTCCTTATTAGGTATTTAAACAGTAAACTATGATAATATATGGTTATAATTTTAATTATCAGATATGTTGCATGCCTTTACAAGTCAGTAGGGGGCAGCAGTAAACTAGTGTAGTTCAACCCACACAGAAGAAGTTGTGTGTTGAATTGTTAAGAGACAATAGAAGTGACTTTTTTCTGCCTCAGATTTGTGAAAAATTCTGATTCCAAATAACTAATTAAACATAACTGAGAAAAATAGCTTTTAAATAGAATTGAAACAATGAAATAATGATTTTACATTTAGCACGATAATTATTATCAACTGTTTTGCCATTTTTGATCACATTATTCAGTCGTAGACAAACACACAGTATTAGACATCCTCTCAGTGCCATCAGTCAATGACACAAATCAATACTGTACATTCAAGTCTTGCACAATGTTTTTTTTAAGAGTTGATCATGTGTGCAACCATGTATGCTGACATGTTGAAGACATAGGCCCAATCCCATTTCACCCATTGGACCTCCCCCTTACCTCTACCCCTCCATTTATGCGTTCATATGAAGGACTACATGGGGGAGGGGGGGTTGTTTGCCCTTCAAAACAGAGATTTCTCAGCACCACACTACAGAGAGTTATGAAAAATCTCCCATAATTCTGTTCAAATCATCAGCACAGAGAAGATAAACAGAAAAAAAAGTGCAGCAGTGTGATGACAGAAACACACAAATGTTTTTCATAGACAACTTAATCATTTGATCGACTGCTTAATGCCATTTTAATGTGTTACAGACTGTATTTCTGTGGTTTGCAGTTGATAGCCATAAAAAAAATGTCCAAAGCCCATGCAACAGAAACAGTTACAGCAAACGGTTCACCATGTTGTTAACACGGTGAATTCTTTCAAAATAAAAGTTGTCGTATCTTTTTATCTGTTCATTTCATAGGGGGATATTTCAACTACTTCTACCCCTTGAAATGGATTTTCATAGGGCAGTGCCAAGTGCAAGGGCCAAGGGGGAGGGGTAATGGGGAGGGCCAAGGGGTGAATTGGGATTGGGCCATATTGTCTGAGAAACTCACCTATTTCAAAACTCCCATCGATGATGCCAATCAGGTAGCTGGGAATGTCAAATCGCCTTTCTAGTTGTGTAATTGTGCTCTTCATGTAGCTGCCAGACAAAGCCTTGGAAAAGTAGACGAAGGATAAGGCTGCAAGAAACATCTCCACAAATACAGGAAGAAAAAAACAGAACAGTATTAAATTGACTGACAAAATAAAGACTTTTATCTCAAACAACATTATTCTTTTATCATGATTAGTGGCACAACTGAAAGACAAGGTTTAATGCTCTTAGTGTTCTTTTTTAAAGCTCACAGTCAATAAATACTCAATGAACATTACCGTCACTGGCATTAGAACAACATAGTATGAAAAAAAAAAACTATTCAAAAAAGAAGACATGAACATGACATATGTTACGTGTTGTCAGGTCAACCCCATTTCATTTGTAAATATAGATCAAGTCCTCACATTTAAGGATGTAACACATTAAAAGCAGCAATTTAGGGCTAATATTGAGTCAAAATGATGAAATAATGTGATTTAAACCAGATGATGAGAACAGAAGATTGCAATCATGATTTGATACAAAAGCCAGTTACTATAGAAAACATTTGTCAAGCACTACACTGACAGGAAAAGGCCAGTTCTGATGTGAGTGTGCAAAAATGAAGCCTCATATTGACTGTGTTTATAAGGGTGGGGGGCTTCTCTGGGCTCACAGGCCTCTGGGTGAGACCATCACTCAGTGGAAACATGGACTGTGGTCACACCAAGCAGAATGTAGGTCTGTTTTAAAAGAAATGGATGCTGTGTTTTCTAGACCAAAGGAAAAATGCCTTTGAACTGACATTTGTGGATGTGACGTATATGTAGAGCTTGACAAAGGTTTGCCGCAGTAATCCTGAGCTCATGTGGTTCTGTCATCTAGAGATGAATGATGGCTGTTGATGCAGCGTCGTCTGAAGGATCGGAGAACATGGGGGTTCAGATAAAGCTTGTTCATTACACATAGAATTTTGATTCCTTTAATTCTTGTCTGCACTATAGAGCATGAAACAATCTAACCCTAAGGCTACTTTTTCTTTGCAGAACTTCAAATTTAACCAATAAAGTCCCAGTGTTACTTTTATGGATGCTCTCAAATAAATGTTTCTATAATTTTCTTAAATGATTCATCATCAGTTATTATTATCTTCTGTATTTTGTCTTTTTTTTTTTTTTTTTTTTAAATAAAATCATGTGTTTTACTGTATTTAATGTATTAATAAGGCGTTCATAAACTCAGATTACAGTTGAGGGTTATTATATAAAAACAGAGAAAAATGAAGAAAAGTGACTTTTTTGGCAAAAATATCATTAACTAAACATAAAAACAAGTGTCTCCATCCACTGTCATTGATCCAACTCCATAGATTTTACTGGTGAATCAATGTTGTAGAAGTTGACGGTGTTTCCACGGTAACTACAAAGCCTCTGAACATACAAATGGGTCATATCTGACGAGCATGAAAAGATGAAAAACTACATTTTTCATCAATTATTTACATGTATTGATAGGATTAGTGGTTCAGAAGTTACTAAATATTTTATATCAGTAGATCGTTGTGGTTGCCAGTTACTTTTTGGGTCTTCATGCATTAAACATTTCATACATTTTCTCACACATTTGTTGACAAACTAATAATATGTTGCCCATTTTACTCTTAAAGAACTGGATGCTGCTTTTTTTTTTTTTTTTTAACAAATCATAATTATGATCATGTGTTTACATCATTATTTTGACTCATTATTAGTCCTAAATTCAGCCTGAATGTGTAGAATTAACGTACATAAAACTGACCTGACAATGCATGAAATATGATCTGTTCGTATTGTTTACACTGAATTAAAATCAGTGTACATTTTAATATCACTGCTTTCTTTCTTTATTAATTTTCATTTCCCATACTGTGTCAACTATTTTAAATTTATTGTGTGTCTTCATGTGATTGTGTTTGCATGTGAATTTGCAGAGCACTTCCACCTTTGAGAGAGGAAAACTGACAATGTGCTGTTAAGGCTTGAACCAGACTGCTCATTGAGCTGCTCCTCCATTCCCTCAGCCACCTGTAGACACTGACAGTTCCTAACAAAGGCAGGATTAGAGGATCCTATCTCACCGGGACAAAGACTCATCCACTGCACTATAAAGCTGACAGAGCCACCGACATGCAGCATAATTGGAAAGAGATGAAAATAGCTGAAGCGAGGAGGAATCATATGCACCACCTACCAACAGGCACATGTACAGACTTTTCACTTAAATTAAAATATTAAAATCAATCGTTGTAGTGTTTTTTTCATGGTGTTATGATGACGACATAACAAGCACTGTTTCAAAAAAGAAAATGTAAACGGTGAAGTGAGAATTCATAGTTATGTTACCGCACAAATATCTAAATATATATTACATTATTTATGTCTTGATATAAAATTATCATGGTATCATTACTAATTGACTAATTGTTGATAGAAAAATAATTCCATTTAAGTTGCTGCTTCTCAGATTTGATATTTGATTTATTTTATCTTATAATAAAATGAAAACATTACATTCAAGAAAGCGAGACAAATGATAAAAAAAGAAGGTTTATTGGCAGAATTTGCCGAATTTAAAAAAAAAAAAAAAAATCAATGAACTGACCATTGTTTAAATTAAAGCTGTCAAAAGAACCGCTGAATAAAAAAAAAAAAAATAATAATAATAATACATAAATAAATAAAATGACAGTCCGGCTTCATTTGCAAGACATTTTTGAACACTAACTGACGCAGTGAAAGAACAAAGTGTTGAACACATCAGGGTGAGAAGAGAAGTGGATGAAGTGATTACCCATCATGCCTAGTTCCTACAGTACAAGCCTGCGGGGGCAGTGTTATAATCTGGGTTTGATATAAATGGTCAGGTCTGGGATCAAAAACGTTATGTGGTCAGCGCAACCTGAACATGATGAATGGACAATTTTTTCTATGAGTGGATTTCTTCTTTCCCGATGACATGAGCATATTCCAACACGACAAGACCTGGATTAATCAGACTTCAGAAGTGGTTCAGGGAACATGAGACATGGTTTTCACACATGGATTGGCCACCACAGAGTCCAGACCTGAACACCATTGAGGATCTTCAGAATGTGATGAAGACTGTACAGTGGGCTGACTGTCCCATCATTACAAGAACTTGACAAAAATGTATGCAATTCTGGATCTAAATAAACATTGTGACATTGTATAAGCCGTGTGTGGCGTAAACGATGCCACTTTGAATGCAGCCCGACAAACATATGACGTGTATTGCATTGTTAGATGTTCCCACTGAGGGTTGGATTCCACCAGGGCTGACCTTTGTCACCAGTTCTGTTCATAACTTTTATGGACAGAATTTCTAGGTGCAGCCAGGTGGGGGTGGTGGGAGGATCTCATCTCAAGTGGCTGGGGAGGGGGCTGTCTGGGCTTCTTTGGCTGAAGCTGCTGCCCCCACAACCCGGGACTTGATGAGCGCAAGAAGTACGAGTACAAGCATTTTTAGATGTTAAGTTTATAGAACTTAACACCAGATATTTTATACAAACTTATCATGAGACAAAATAATGTCAGGAACACCAGAGGTACAGCCAGTAATTGTAAAATTGTACATCGCAGGACCTTCATGGGGCAGGCAATATTCTCTGTAAAAGGCTGTCAAATGGGGAACGCACTGCTGACAGAAATAAAAATAACACAAGGTATAAACACTTTTAACAAAAGGCTAGCTGAAGCCAAATCAGAACTCTGAGCATTTTACCAACTCTGATTTCAGTGAAATTTTACATAATTTTGATGTAAATATTATATTTACATCATTATATATCATTTTACGCTTTCTTAAATTTTCTTTCTTGCTTTCTTTTTTTCTGTCTTTCTCTACTAAAGTCTTGACTGGGACTGGAGATAGAAACTAGTAATAACGATAATCTCTTACTTATCAGTTACTACAGCTTGTTTGTAACAGGTAGAAGTTATATATACTCTATAATTTGCATTGTTCCTATCAAATAAACCTTATAACCAAATAAATAAAGGTGTGTATTAATCATATGTATCCTTATTCTTTCAGTACAGTATGTTGGTCATCTTTTTTGTATGTTCTATTTCATGTTTATATTAGATAACATAACTGAGCAGCGTTGAGCCGGGTGGACTGTGTCGAGTCAGTAAGAATCACAACTCAGGCCTCTAAACCCAGGTAAGACATTTCATCAGACATTTTCATCAGACTGCTACTGATGAAATGATTATCTTCACTTCTTTCTCCCTCCTCTGCAGATTTAGTTTCCATTCGCAAGAGAATGGAGAATGACAGATAAGACAAAAAGCTGGCAGGCAGCTGGTGGAGATAAACTTTGTTCAAACCTGTGTCAATCATAGCATATAAATGAGGAACCTGTGAGAGCTATGAGCGACCAGTGGTGCTATGGCAACTACCTGGGAGGTCTGAAAATGATTAATACATCTCTCAGAATAAGCTCGGGCTTTGCCATAATGTCAAGTGTACAATAGCATTTCAGATCACATAATACTTCTGCATGTAGAGCCTCTATGGGAATGTTAAAGCACAATGGTTCTCATGTGAATAAAATAATAATGGTGATTTTGAAGTCAGTGTTGTGGAGGTAGAGATTCACCAAAGTGTAATAAATCTGAGAAACCTTTTACTACTTTACAAAGTGGGAACTGATTTCTGCAGATCATTAAATCTTTTGCAAGAAACGTGTTGATCTAATCATGTCATTTATCTGCTTCATTAGTGAGTAATGCTTTCTTTACTTAGCAAAGTGGCTATTGACACAGCACTGTGGCACATAATAACGGTTTGTCTATTACCACAGAGCCAATCAGCGCCCTCATTATACCATGTCTAGACTAGTAACTTGCATCCTGAAAAGTACCAAGGCAATCATATAGATCAAACTAAAATCAAGTGGATGCTTAGCTTATTTGGTAATGTATTGAAATACAATGTGAAAGATCTGGGTTCAATTCCTGCTTGGAGTAGTACTTTGGTTTTTTTTCTCTAAAGATTTTCAAATAGGGGCGCACAGTGCCAGTACATAAATCCGATAGTGATATAAATCAGCCACTGGGACCAATGTTCAGAGTGCAGAATTCCACAGGACCACAGCACTCAATACATAGAACTGACACAGAACTGAGAAGTCACACTGCCTCATCTATCTAACATATAGCTCTGCCCACCTTCACCAGGGCAAAGCAAGAACACCATAAAACAACATATAGAGTATTCAGAACAATAAATCCTATTCTATACTATATCACTAATTTGTCATTTCTTCCATCAGTTGCCACAGTACTGTGGTAGCAAAATGCACAAAACAATATACTGAAGTATACACCATACTGTGACAATAAGAGGTGAATGAGTTAATGGAACAGTAACCCTGATTGGTTCCAGTACAAATACTAACATTTATGTGGCAATAGACAAATTGGTATTTTGTGCCACAGTACTGTGGCAGTAGCCATTGTCTTATTTTAATGCCACAGCTCTTATCCCCTTGTTCCCACTCATCCCAGACATATTAAACATACTCCAATTCTTAAATATAGACATATTAAACATGCTCCAATGCTTAAATATTGTCTGATATGTCAAAAAATGTGGAAAATATTAATTTAATGGATAAGGCATCAATATGTTTTGTTGTGTTGTATACTGATTCTTGTAAGTAGGACAGCTGTGGCCTAGAAGGCTGGAGAGTCAGCTGTAAGATTAAGATTAAGATTAAGATTCCTTCTCTTATCACTATATAGCTTACACACTATATACTGAAAATACACAAAACTGTATATATGTACCACGTGTGACCTGCATTTAACCCATCAATAGAACACGCCACAGATTAGGAGCTGCAGTATTCACACTTAACTCCCGATTTGTGCCTGGGGAAGAAATAGGGTTAAGCTCAAGTGTACACCAGTCAACAACTTCCTGTCAGTCCATGGAATTGAACCAGTGTCCCTTCAGTCACAAACTGACTCTCCAGTATTTTAGGCATCAGCTGCCCCCTGTGACTGAAGGGTCGATAGTACACCCTGGACTGGCACAAACCTGTCAATGTGTGGTGTGTTCCTGCACGTTCCAGTGATTTCAGTGTGTGGTGCACATGATCTATATTCTGACAAATAAAGAATGATTTATTTAAACTTATGATGTCAGTATTTATCATTCTGGTTGTGTATACATAATGGGTAGAACAATTAACTTTACATTTCTGAAAAACTGGATTTAGCCTATATCTCAAGAGATCTACATAATTCAAGATCTGAAAACAACCAGAAAAGTGAACAAGTATGTCACCACTTCCCTCTTCATGTTAACATGTACTGCACGGCAGATGAACTAAATATAGGTCAATCTTAATCAGGGTTAAGCAAACATTCAGAAAGCACCTAGTAATATTCCCAACACGTGTGTGCTACTCACAAACAAGAACCTTTTATCTACTTAACATTATCTACATAAACAAGCGAATGCTGTATGAAAAGCACCACCGTGAGACATTCATTGTAGGATTACCAATAATAAAAAGAAAACATGGCAACATGAATGGAATTCCTTATTATTGTTGCCCAAGTATTTCACTAATCAGCTTTTTTAATTATTGTCCAATGTGCCTCTTAATCCAATAGAGAAATACTGTTCTGGCCTTTTTTTTACTGAAGCACAAACTTTGTCAAAGGAATGTTTCACAGCAACTTAAAGCACAGTCCAAGGACACAAAGAGCTGCTGTATTCAACATCTTGTATGATCACAAACTATGTATACCAGTAACACACAACACACTCAACTTGTACAGGATTAAACAAGTGATACAGAAAATGGGCTGTTACTGAGCTAATGCACTATGAATTCTGTTTCAATGCTGTGACTTTAGAAATGGCCCGAGCCGACATGCCTGCAGCCACAGCTTATGCATGCTCTCCACATACATGAAGACCGTGCACAACGGGGGGCATTCAGCATCACATGCACAGTCTGTCCCACATCATGCGATTTGTGTGTTTGCTTTAGGCCACTCAGATGACTTTGAACTAAAAAACATGTGGCTCTTTCAGCTTCAACATCATACATGCACTTTTGACCTTTTGCATTTCACCAAAGTCTATGAATTTATCATTTATCTGGATATGATTTTTTTTTCTGAAGGACATGAAGTCGGGCTCTAAATATCTCTAATAAGCATGTTTGCTTGCTTGCTTGTTTTCATTACAGGCTTAAGTTTTAAAGTCCTGTCAGTGCAGTACCTTTAGATTGGAGTGACAAGAGTTCTTCACAGCTGAAGGGTGAAGGCTGTTGTCTATGGTCCAGCTACCTGCTGCTTTTTTGTCCATTTTCTTCATAGTAGCCTCCTTTTGTACCTTCTGTGGACTGTGACTTCTCTTTGGATGATTTGCCAGTTGTACAGCTATGTTTTCTCACACCTGTTGGAACAAATTTGTAGAATGAAATAGGCAGAAAGGAAACAAGAATCAGTATATCACATATCAATGACATATCAAAGTCC
>JAPSES010059614.1:0-11405 GCA_029822895.1 Maxillicosta whitleyi | reverse complement strand
GCAGCAGTCAGCAGCATGACAGCGCACTGATAAGAAATGAGAGAAAGTAGGACCAAGTGATTATGAGGTGTGACTATTTATGGACATTGGTTTGTGACAATGTCCATTGTCAACTGACAACTGCATTAAGAGAAGCTTTTAGCAACCGGTTGAGCTTATGGGACAAAGGAGCAATGGCATTTTTTTTTAGACTTTTTTATTCTGCTATTGTCTTCTGTAATTTTATATGTTTCTATGCTTTTGTAAAGCACTTTGAATGTCTTTGTGTATGAATGGTGCAAAACAAATACATTTGTCTTGCCTTTATAGTTCACTCATTAGTGTGTTATTGGAGGACCTAAACAAGACTTCATGCATTTTTTCTTTTTTTTCTTTTTTTTTTTTTTGTCTAGATAATCAGGTTCAATGAAGTTACCATATTTGGTTCTTTACCTGTAAGTGGCACCAGAAAGTTTTGACTTTATGCCAGAGTTCCTTAAAACTGAAAATATAATAAGAGGTAAATAAATCGAGCACTGACAGGTTTTTATTTTAAAACATACCAGCTGAAAGACAAAATATCTGGTATGTTCTAAAACAAAACACTCACAATTTACAGCATTTTGAGACCGGGTTATGATTTTCAGAACATATTTCACCATCATGTCAATACAGATTGAATTTAGTGGTGGTTTTGTTTTCTGTCTTTCTAGCTATGCAGTAACAGTCCAGGAGTCTTACGCCCACCCGTTTGACCAGGTCTACTACACCCGCTGCACCGACATCCTCAACTGGTTCAAATGCACCAGACACAGGTAACGCCAAACTGACCATTCATCTCATCAGATATTTCATTGTAAATACCAGTGAAACACACTTCTGGAATAACCTTGGAATAATCCCTACTTTCTCCTTGTTACGATCTCTTCTGGTTTTGTCCCATGGGACCTAACCTTTGGAAAAATGACTTTATAGACTTTTTGATCCTGTTGAATGATCATTTACACACATGTTTGTCCAGTTAAAAGATTATTTTATAAGTTATGAAGGTCTGAGTCTGTAATACTGTGTCAGACTGTGAAAGTCTGCTCAGGGCTTCAACATGACTTCATTTATAGGGATTTCCAGCTCTTTCAGTACCAAGGCAGCGACTGTTCTGTTGCTGTGACATATGTGAAGTGTGACGAGATTCATTCAACTCATAAACATAAATCTGGATGTGGGTTGTTTTTTTTTTTTTTTTTTTTTATGATCTTTGCTATAAAATCATCTTTTGTTTACGGTGACACAATCCAGGATAAAAAAGTGATCTCCCATGAGGCACAGCAGAACTTACAGTCTATAAACTGGGTGTGGAAACATAATATTTATAGTAACAGCAAATAAAGTGAGCATGCAGCGCCACCTGGTCATTGGATTATTTCTTGCAAAAAAATTAATTATTAGATCATAAAATATGGATTGTATTTGTCGCTGTTCCTGATTCTGTGTTATTATCTGATTGAGTGATAAGGCCGATAAATACTATTATTTATTTATTATTTATTATTTATTAACCTTTATTTAACCAGGAAAGTCCCATTGAGATTAAAAACCTCTTTTTCAAGGGAGTCCTGTTCTAGAGGCAGCAAAAGTTACACATACAATATTACAACACAAACACTATATAATAGCGGTTACTATTATAAGACAAATGGTTCCATGAACACATATTTCTTCATCTCTTCTTCACTTCAAACCCCTCATCAGTCCCAGGCCCGTCCATGTTTAGTCATGTGCAGTTGTGTTGCTGGGTCTTGCAGGCAGTTATTGGAGTGTACTGCCTACAGTAACACTGGCACTTCAACTCTGCCTGATGTGGTCATTTTGATGAGCGAACGTCGCTGTATTGCTTTAATGACCACATTAAGCTTTATGACCACCAGTTTAGCTCCTCCAGCTAAAAGCTGAGACATTGATCTTTAGCTAAAATGTCACAAAACATCAGCGTCCTTGAATGAGTACAAGAAACTCTCTTAAATGTATGTAGTCTACGTAATAAAAAGTGTTCTTCAGAATTGCAAATACAGTACTTCAACAAATTGTTTCTAAGATTCTGTGGGGTTTAAGACCTAATAGTAGTGTCTTACATGTACATTTGCATGTGTTTTTGACATGTGTACAGCTAATAAGACTACTTTACAGGTCCAGTTCCTCATATTTCTCTGTATGGTGTGCACAGGATCAGCTATAAGACGGCGTATAGGAGAGGTGTGAGGACCATGTACAGGCGACGCTCCCAGTGCTGCCCAGGCTTCTACGAGAGTGGAGATCTGTGTGTTCGTAAGTTAGAACTGGGTTATTATTCCTGCTTGACTTTCAAATCTGGATTTATTCAGAAAACTAGCAATATATGTATTAATATGAAACTATGCCGATAGAATGATGCTGCATTTCCAATAAGAGAGACTATGTGGTAACACTGACACTGTACGACTGTGGAGCCACTGGTACAAAGAACCTCTCAGCACTGGAGTCCAAATCCATCTATACTTTATACTGTAGTTTTCACTGGATTTCAGATGGAGCCTTATTTTACTCCTCAACATTTATTAGACAGATGTAAATATTTTACATAGAAATACTGCATGACATTCTGCAGCATTTTCCTTATTTATGAGTTAATGTTTAAAAGTATGAGGTAGTTCTGATGTATCTATAATAATAATCATCATCATCATATTCATCTTCATCATTATTATTATTTTTAGTAGTAGTAATAGTATATTTTAAGTAAATACTATAATCATCACAATCATTATTATTATTATTTTTATTAGTACTAATAGTAGTAGTAATACTATATTTTAAGTAAATACTATAATCATCATCATCATTACTATTTTTTTTTTTTTAGTAGTAATAGTAGTAGTAATATTATCTTTTAAGTAATTACTATAACAATCATCATCATTATTATTATTTTTAGTAGTAGTAATACTATATTTTAAGTAAATACTATATTCATCATCATTATTATTATTTGAATTAGTACCAATAGTAGTTGTAATACTATATTTTTAAGTAAATACTATAATAATCACCATTATTATTTTTTTTATTAGTAGTAATAGTAGAAGTAATACTATCTTTTAAGTAAATACTATAATAATCATCATCATTATTATTATTTTTATTAGTAGTAATAGTAGTAGTAATACTATATTTTAAGTAAATACTATAATAATCATCATCATTATTATTATTTTTAGTAGTAGTAATAGTAGTAGTAATACTATATTTTATTATTATTATTATTATTATTATTATTATTATTATACATCTATGATTATGGTCCTAAGTTGTAATGTTTATCCTTTTCACTCTGAGTTCAAACATGAGTTCAAACATCACAAACTGCTTGTGAACACATCAGCACAATTAACATATTCATGACTTTAGTTCACATAACGGTCATGTGCGTCTTGACAACTATTTTTTTCCTGAAAGTTACTCATTGTACCTTGTATACAATGTATCATGAAATATTTAGGCAGTGGTCTCATTCCTTTTAAGATAAAGGCAGTGTTCCCTGTGGTTTTTCAGTTGTCTTTCTTTCATAGTTTCAAAAACATTGAGTCTCCGTTATGATCATTACATAACAAAGGGTAATAGTGTAAAACCTTAAATAACAACAATAATCCAAATGTATTTTAATAAATACTTTATGGTGTGTTTTTGGGGTAGACTTTTATACATCCAGACACCAGTGACAAAGCTCTGAGATATTATTGATCAGAATGTGATGAAATACAACCAAAAAATGACTTGTGCCCTATCAGACTAAAACAGATTCATTTTTTTTTTCCATAAAAAGTTTACATAACCAGACCCGTTGCATTCATGAGCTACTATATGTGAGGTATAGAAGTTCTCATAAAGCATGAAATGCACACAAAGTTTAGATAAACTGACAATAAAAGATATCCGCCATTGTCATTTCTTATCACAAGGCTTTACAGCAGAATGCTGCTAGATGTAGAATATTCCCACCACAGGGTAAAGTGTGCTTTGCATATCATCTTTGTAACAAACAAAATCATTTTCCTGTCATCTGCATTGTTATTTTCAAACTTTTTCCGCTTTATTCACACAAAGTATCTAGGCTTGTTAAAATTGCAGTGTATCTTCTGGAACTGCGCTTCAGTCTAGTCGTTATCTTTTCACTTGCATCAGGCAGTTATCTATATCTGCTGTTAGAGCTGTCAAAGTTAGATCAATCCAGCTCAGTTACAAAGTGGATCCAATTCCACTTTAAGTTTGACCAACAAGAACTTTGAATACAATGTAAACAGAGAGAGGATAAAAAAAAACCAAAGGGGAAACAATCTCAAACAAGCTGCAAGCACAGACTATATCTGCATTGTCAGATATCAGACATCTTTAAGCTTCATGCACGAACGTCCCAGTGTGGCTGACGTTTGTTGAATATCATTCCCTGTCTGTCTCTTTGCTCATTTCCTGTTATCTCCTGCCTGTCCATCTACAGTATGACGAAAAGCGGAAATACCCAAAGAGCATTTAATAAAAACCTACTCATGTAAGTCCGGACAAAGAAGTGCATTCATTTATTCAGCAGCTTGTCCTTTAAAGGGTCAGTTCAGACTTTTTGAGGTGTGATGTACCCATTTGTAGTCAGTGTGTTCCCTGCTGTAGATGGGGGTCAACATGGTCCCTGGTTTGGAGAAGCCAACAGGGGCACAGGGGCAGCTGATCTGATCAGATGGGCCCGATAGCTGAATAGGTCGTGCATAATGATTAGTTTTATTTTGGCAAGTGTACGATGGATGGCTTATAGGAAAATGTCCTTGTCTATCGGCAAATGCAGATGGAAGTGATGCTCTAAAGCAGGGGTGTCAAACTCATGTTTGTTCAGGGGCCACATTCAGCCCATTATGATCTAAGAGGGCCAGACCAGTAAGATAATAACTGAATTAAATTATTACAATGTGTACATCTACAAAGTTTCCTTAAAAATCTAAATAAAAAGGAACAACTTAAAATTTGTTTAGACAAGTAAAGTAAGTGCTAAAGTAAAGCCTCAGTTTATCATTTTCATAACATTTAATAACAGAATATTGGTAAAATTACGGACTTTAAAAAAAAAAACATTTCAGGTTATTCACATTTGTGTGTAAAAGCATAATTTGTTAATATAAACATTTTCATGTAATTTTACTTTTTTTTTTTTTTTTTTTACACCATAGGATATTATGATCATTTTATCATCATTTTATTGGTCTGACCCACCTGAGAACTGATTGGTCTGTTTGGGGAGCTTGAATTAAACAGATTTTTAACACCATTTATAATAATATAACATAATTTCTTCAGTCTAATTTTTTTCACAATTTCATCCCTGGGGCTGGATCGAACCCTTTGGCGGGCCGGATTTGGCCCCTGGGCCGCATGTTTGACACCTGTGCTCTAAAGAGTAGTTTTTCACTCAAGGAGTTTTAAAATTCACTCTTCTGCCTTTCCTAAATTGGCCCCAAAATGCATCTATTATTATTGGTCAACAACATATTCAGAAAATAATACAACACTGATATGATTTATGGAATAATTTCACAGTTAAAATAGTTGAAGGATATCTACACGTGTACAAGTGTTGGCTGTAAGAAATGCAACATGATGAAAATGTCATAAAAGATGCAGCGTAACATAAAAGACAAAACAAGACGAATGTGCTTCAACAAGACAGAAATTCTGCAACAAAATGTGAAAAATACAGAGGTCATAACATGAAAATGATGCAAAATGATGAAAATGAAGACAAAATAAAATGAGACATTCATTATTTTGGTGGAGCAGAAGGTAAAAAATTGTAGTTATTATGGGAATTTAAGATGTATGATTGTAAATCTGGGTCCTGGGGAGACATAGGATGGATTTTTTGGGTCTTGAGCTGAAAAATTATTTTAAAATTAGGTTGGAGCAACAAATTTAAATAGATTTTTTACAAGTGTTCACACTGAAGGCATGACAATATATGACTGTCCTCAAAGGCGTTTCATACAGTTGGGTGACATTTGGATTTGGGTTTGTATTAAATTATTACAGTGCCATCCCTTACCTTACCTATGGACTTCTCTAATAATTTGTAATAAGCCTGTTGTAGCCATCACAGATTCCCCTTGAACCCTGTTTTTTTTTTTTGTTTTTGTCTTGGCTGTTGAATCCTTGGTTCTAACTGTTAAATTGAGTCCCTTTATAACACCATTATAAAAGAGGAAACATGAAGCACCAAGTATCACTGTATGCACCATTCTTTAATCATTCATTATTATTTAATATGTGTTGAAACTCTTGAAGTAACTATTCCTGTAATCCTAGCTCTGTAACAGCACTTTGACCCACTGCAGTAATTTTACCTCTCAGAGCTCAAGCAGAACTGATTGATTACTGGCTTGATTTGTCTGTTAGTTTGTTAAACTCCAAAAACACACAATACCTACAAACTAATGAATTGAGAAAAACTTTGGCTGGCAGCTGTTAATGTTGTTGGTATTCTGGTGCCTTGAAAGACAGTATTACACTCACTATTTATTTATTTATTTGTTTGTTTGTTTGTTTGTTGGTTTACTTATGTATTTATGTATGTGCATGTATGTATGTATGCAATGTGTGTATGTATGTGTGTGTGTTTGTATGTATGAATGTATGTAATGTATGTATACATGTATGTATGTAATGTGTGTGTGTATGTATGTATGTATGTGTGTTTATATGTATTTGTGTTTGTATGTATGAAAGTATGTGTGTATGTATGTATGTGTGTTTGTATGTATGAATGTATGTATACATGTATGTATGTATGTGTGTTTGTATATATGAATGTATGTATACATGTATGTAATGTGTGTGTGTATGTATGAAAGTATGTGTGTTTGTATGTATGAATGTATGTATATATGTATGTATGTAATGTGTGTATGTATGTATGTATGTGTATTTGTATGTATGAATGTATGTATACATGTATATATGTAATGTGTGTATGTATATGTGTGTATGTATGTATGTATGTATGTATGTATGTAATGTGTGTATGTATGTATGTATGTGTGTGTGTTTGTATGTATGAATGTAGGTAATGTATGTATACATGTATGTATGTGTGTGTGTTTGTATGTATGAATGTAGGTAATGTATGTAATGTGTGTATGTATGTGTGTGTGTATGTATGTATGAATGTATGTATACATGTATGTATGTATGTGTGTGTGTAATGTGTGTATGTATGTGTGTGTGTATGTATGTATGTACATATATATATATATATATATATATATGTATGTATGTATGTATGTATGTATGTGTGTGTATGTATTTATTTATGCCTAAAATGACCGTCTCTACAGTGCTCTAAAATGCCTCCTCTTACTCTATTTCTATCATGTAGACTCCCAGTTGGGCGTGTGTGAGAACATGAACCTTGAACATGCAAAGTGTCCCAGCAGGAGACTTTTAACATGTCAAAGACAATGTAACATTTGTAAGAGAAACCGCACGTGTCCAGTGTTTATCTCCTTCTGCTACACGCTCCTTAAAGCAGAGGTCCAGCAAAAGAAATCAATTATCCACTCTAGATGGTAAATTCTATAGGACACTGTCGCCTTTTCTTACTGAAGAGAGGAAGTGAATGGGCGCACCTCGGGGTTTCTGGGTGGGTCGAGATGAGTGTATTGTGTGCCTTTACTCAACATCTGCTTGTAAACAACTTTATTAGATTCTTCCGGCGACCCTAGACAAATACGGCTTCGACTCCATTGTGCGACTGGTCTTCCAGTGCACACACAAACAGCCGTCCTCTCATGTCGCCTGAGTAGTTTCAATGCCCCGAGCTAATTCTTCTGCGTTAACTACAAAAACACGGCTGGCTGGTTTTCTAACAGTAACGTCGGTGGACAGGTCTTTTGTTGTGTGATATGCGCAGCGTGAGCTAATTGAAAGGTTTTCTTCCTCGACAGAGACAGAAGGCTAAGGTTTGGTGCTAATTTGATCAGAGGTTTTACTGGTTTGTGCCTTTCCTGCCTGTGTTTGATTTCCTGTTTCTCTGCTTCCCTACAAAATAAACATGTAATTATACTTTCGTAGTATTTCACATTATCTTGGTCTTGACACAAATTTTTGAAGGGTTCAGTCTCGTGTCAGTTTTTTTTACTCTCTCAGAGACCCGTCACCACCACGCCTGCAGCCCTACCACTAAATGGTCTGTACACTGGGTGACTTCTGTTAGATTTTACTACGTTCAATGCAACTGATAACTCATTTTATTGACTGGTGTATGTCGTCCTTTTTAATCATCACTGTTTCTATAAAAAAAAAAATTTTAAAAAAGAAATGCTGGCTGATTTTAGGAAGAATCATCAAGTCTCCAGTTACTGTTGATGGTGGAACCATAGAGGTGGTGAACCAGTACTAATACCTCGGCAGGGTGATTGATGACCTGTACGTAAAAAGGCCAATCAGCGGATGTTTTTAAAGTAGTGATATTTTGCCTCTTTAAATAGAATTATGCATTTTCACACATTTGACTCGGTAGCTTAGTGGTTTAAAACACTGGCTTTGGTGCGGAAGATTGCCAGTTTGAACCTCATGTGGGTCCTGGGGTAAGAGGCCCTTTAGAGCCATTCTTTTAATTTCTTGTTTTGTTATCAGAGCTCCTGAAAATGTTCATGTTGATATTTAGATTAAGATTGATGTGTTCAGATTTGTGTAGATTTGGACCAAGTTCTTTGTTTCAGACTTGACATTAATTGCACATCGTTAGTGTGCTGTCATAATTGTCCCCTGTAGGTGGCGTGAATATTGGGTATAAAGGCTGGTGTAGTGACATGGCCCAGACGCTGTAGGGGTGCAAGGCGCAATAGTCATTGACCATGACCAAGCGTGACCGTACATGAGCGTGACCGAGATCCTGAATGCCGGCGGACAATCCCGTGCACTGCTGAATGCCTGTTTTCGCTACCCCTTTTTTGTTTAATAAACTAACGCACTCATCCGGACAAACAATAACGCATCCTTGTCCTGTCACGCCTCAGACTCGTGCATTCTCTACAGTCAAAGGAAACTTGAAAATTTGAAACCTGTTGTAACCACTACACTATAAATCCCTATACCTGTAGCCACAAGGGGGCAGTGTCTCATTGTGCGGGTCCCAAGCCAGATAAATACAGAGGGTTGTGTCAGGAAGGGCATCTGATGTAAAAACCTGTCAAAAATCAACATGCGAATCTGATTTGCTGTGGCGACCCTTGAAGGGAAAAGCCGAAAGAAACTTACTGTGCATTTTCACACGTTTCCCTGTGGTCTAAATAACCTGTAAATGTCCTGATTGGGTCTGAATTCTTCATTAATTCAACTCCACAGATCCATCTTTAACCCTATTTCTGAGTAATGACACCAGAAAGGTGGTTTTGAGTGCTGGCCCTTTAAATTCAAATCAGCCACTTCATGCCCCGCCCCCTCCATGTTGTTGACTGTGTCTGATCATATTTTCAGTATGCACTACAACCGCTGCTGATAAACTATTAAATTACGTCATCAGAAGTCTTGTGCAAATGTTGTGATGTAACTAATTATTGACATAACGAATTAAGCAGGAAATGAAACCAGTTGTAGAAGTAGATAAAAAGATAGCTTAAAAGATAGCTTTGCAGCACCTGGAGGGTTCAAATTCAAGCTTCCAAATACACAAATAAATGAAAGACTAATAAAAGTGGGTTTAGATAAATGGCCTGCACTTCTATAGTTCTTTTCTACATAAAGCCTCACATTCACACACACACACCAGTATGCCACTACTATGCTACTGTACCATCCAAGGGACTATCATGTCAGATCAACTGCGAGCAATTTAGGGTTCAATGTCTTGCTCAAGGACACTTTGACATGTGGGAGCCAGGATTTGAACCGCCAACCCTTTGGTCATTGGACAACTCACTCAACCAACTGAGGCACAGCCGCCATAAATATGATGCCTTTAATGTCGACAAGACTTTTACACAGATGTTTTACTGTTACTTTATTGAAAGTATTCGTACCTTTTCTTTTGTGTGTTGTTACGGAGCCCTCTCTGATAAACGTAACTCTAGACTGCAGTGCTGTGACGCTTTGTTGCAAGATTACTAACATAAATCCAAGTGACCTCCACCCTTTGCACAGCGCTCGGACCCTGAAGAAAGTAGAGCAGATCAGATCTGAGCCGACCCCAACCACCCACTCAACTGAGTTTAAGCTGCTCCCACTAGGATGAAGGTTTATTTTGATTAAATGCAGGACCAACACAGATAAAAACTCCTTTGTTCTCATAGTCATTAGCAGCATAAATACTACTTTATCATATAAGTACTGTATTTATTATGTCTGAACCATGTTTCTGTGAATGGCTTTATTGTGTGTTGTGTTTCATCAATGTTTTACTGCTGCACAGCTGCACACAGAATTACCCCTCTGGGATAATAATGTTTTCTTGATTTTTGATTTCAAATTTCCCATTCCATGAGACACTGCGTGTTTCTGCAGGTGATGTTAAATTAAATGATCTGTAATTTGTTCATCTGTAACAACAGCACCTGAAAGAAAACAGTCTGCAATACAACAGTTAGGTCAAACACCATGCTTTGAGATAACTAAAATGACAAGAATGAGTTCATGATACTCTGTAATAACTGAGACTGCACTGCATTCCTACTTATATATGAAGTAAAAACAGTTACTGAATAAAATAGGCTGAAGATGGCTTTAACAATTAAGTTGGAGGTTGACTTTGACCATTTATTTATTCATTATAAAAAATTAATTTATTCATTCATTTATCTTCTGAACCCACATTATCCTCACTAAGGTCGGGGGGTGCTGGAGCCTGTTCCAGCTGCCTGGATGAGTCACCAGTTCATCACAGGGCTCATTGTAAAAAAATAAACAAAATGAACTTTTTTTTTTTTTTTACTATTTGTTTTTAGTGGTATTTAGTGAAATTGTATCAAATTGTGTATTTTTAGTGCATAATATTTTCATGCCTGACTGTAGGAAGGCAATGAGGGTTTTTTTTAGATATAATTGAAAATAAACAATAATTAGCATCTTTCATGATGTATTTCAAGATACATGGTGAATATTAGAGTTATTATGGTAATATAAAAAAAAAAAAAAAAAATGTCAAGAAGTTATCTGACCAGAATAAAAATTTTATCACTTGGTAGGAATCATAAATCATAATCATAAATCATATCATAATCATAAATCATATCTTCACCTGGTACACCTGTATACAGCCATTTATATCTACCAAATTTTATTATATTTATTGCTTGTTTATCTGTGTGTGTGTGTTGCGTGTGCATGGGTGAAGGGAGGGGTGTGAGCTCAAGTATGTGTGT